>VKOC01014891.1:0-23959 GCA_009364415.1 Spea multiplicata
TTTTTTTTTCTTAGCCATGTGTAGCCACTACAGAGCCCCGTTTTGAGATTATTTCTGAAGCAATTGTGGAAGAAAAGCCTGGATGCTCCATCAAACAGTATTCTACGTTGGAAAAGACAAAAAAGGAACAAAATGCTGTTCTTTAAAACATACTTACATCTTTAAGCTGTTGCTTCTGCAGCTGCTGGAGTGAGAATGGCAAAGAGCTTCAACCCGTGGATACCATCGACACCAAGACTAAAACTGACCGATTCTTGGGATCACTGACTGTGAAGATTGTAGTGGATCCCCCTACGGATGATACTCCTAGCAGCAGCGGATATATCTTGCTTCATGCTCTGACACCATGAGCAATGATCAAAAAGGATGATGCTTCAAGCCTTCAAGCCAGAAAAGCAGATTTTACTTATAAACTACTTGCATAGTAACTTGATACAGAAAAGCAGCTTTTACTTAGAAACTACTTGCATAGTTTTTTCAGTTGTATCAAGTTACTAATTTCCTCCTATGTAACTGAACAGTCACTAAATGTTACTTTTAAACTTTTGTTGTTCTAGGTTATGTCCTTTTGTTGTGGTTCTATTTCTTTTAAATAAACTCTCATCCTTTATCATGTTGAGTCCCTTAAAGTATTGAAATGTTTCTATCATATAGCTTGTCACGAACACATCCTACTCCAGGCGTGCGCGTGACTTGGCTCTGGTGGTGAAAGGGTTAAAATTCACTGTCTACGCTAGATCGGAAATAGTGATAAAAATACAAGTATCCACCCTTAATACCACCCGCAATTAACTATAATTATATAACTAATATCAAAATTACGCTGCCACCACCAAGACAATTTATAAATGGGGTGCCGTGGTCCCCCAAATGAATGAAACTAAAAAACCCACACCAAATTATCCTATCACAATTATGCGATTACAAATTACAATAAAATGATCAAATCAGGTAACATGAGTCTTTACCAGACAAAGGCAGAACTTAATAAAGGAATATTATGTTCTGTTTACAATGTCCAAATTTGTGGGCTGTCCCGCTCTGCTGCTAACTTCAGAGGCGGGGCACTTTTTTGACCAAGGAGGAAATGTACCTCCCTTTAGCCAACTCAACCTGTGGTGAGCCAATGAACATGTGGGAGGCGGGGCCTGGATGCTGTCCAATGGACGTCTCTTGCGCGGGTGTTTTAAAAGCTGCACCGAGCTACTCGCGTTCTTTAATCCCCTGAGGGAAAATGTAACGAAACATTTGAAACGCGCGTCGGGGCTTTAATTATTGTTCTTTTCTCCTTTTTTTCTCCAGCGTAGGCAGTCCTAGGATGTGTGAACGCTAGACAGACCGATAGATCAGGGGGCCCTGATCTTTCCCAGTGCATTTCCTGCTACTGGGAATATCATTATGAGGGAGTAGTTTGACTAGATGTAGGCAGGCTAGGATGTAGGGAGTAGCAACAGGGTGAATATTTATACACAGCATCTGTTGCCAGGAATCTCTAATTGAGCAGTGGCTGCCACGGGGTAGATACTTTGTATCGATTTTATATGGCATAGCCACTGTTAAAAGTTACGTTTTAACGGTAGGATTTTAGACACTTGTTTGAGGTAGGTTAACAATAGGGTTTGATTGCCCTTTAGAATCTTGCATTTATTTGGATTAGTTTGGAGCCTTCATTCTTGTGGTGTATTTATCTAAAAGAAGAATGAACCTCACACAAATGCAGGGGTCCGTAGTGGACGCGCAGCACCGTTTATTTTGTTCATACTTAACAACGTTTCAAAATAATGAACAACGAGAAAGTTTAATAAAAATATTTTGTGGTAAATATACTTTGCTTTCCCTTTGGCAACCCCTTCTCATGCAGACGTTGGACCTAGGAAAGTTCTTCAACTATGTATGTGGAAGGTGACACAAATTAAAATGTAATTAGTACAGCAACTATTATATGGATTAAATTGTATATGATGCCTTGAGTGCCCTTTTAAGAATAAGTAATAATATCACGAGCTGTTTGAGTAGATTTAACGATACATTTGGTCTTCTTTTTGCAAAGTCCCTTTCTTTGCATTGGGAGTATCTAATTAATGATTGTGAAACTTATAAGCGTATCCTTTTTTTTCTTAGCCATGTGTAGCCACTACAGAGCCCCGTTTTGAGATTATTTCTGAAGCAATTGTGGAAGAAAAGCCTGGATGCTCCATCAAACAGTATTCTACGTTGGAAAAGAGAAAAAAGGAACAAAATGCTGTTCTTTAAAACATACTTACATCTTTAAGCTGTTGCTTCTGCAGCTGCTGGAGTGAGAATGGCAAAGAGCTTCAACCCGTGGATACCATCGACACCAAGACTAAAACTGACTGATTCTTGGGATCACTGACTTTGTGAAGATTGTAGTGGATCCCCCTACGGATGATACTCCTAGCAGCAGCGGATATATCTTGCTTCATGCTCTGACACCATGAGCAATGATCAAAAAGGATGATGCTTCAAGCCAGAAAAGCAGCTTTTACTTATAAAATACTTGCATAGTAACTTGATACAACTGAAAAAACTAATTTCCTGCTATGTAACTGAACAGATACTAAATGTTAGCCAGAAAAGCAGCTTTTACTTAGAAACTACTTGCATAGTTTTTTCAGTTGTATCAAGTTACTAATTTCCTCCTATGTAACTGAACAGTTACTAAATGTTACTTTTAAACTTTTGTTGTTCTAGGTTATGTCCTTTTGTTGTTCTAGGTTATGTCCTTTTGTTGTGGTTCTATTTCTTTTAAATAAACTCTCATCCTTTATCATGTTGAGTCCCTTAAAGTATTGAAATGTTTCTATCATATAGCTTGTCACGAACACATCCTACTCCAGGCGTGCGCGTGACTTGGCTCTGGTGGTGAAAGGGTTAAAATTCACTGTCTACGCTAGATCGGAAATAGTGATAAAAATACAAGTATCCACCCTTAATACCACCCGCAATTAACTATAATTATATAACTAATATCAAAATTACGCTGCCACCACCAAGACAATTTATAAATGGGGTGCCTTGGTCCCCCAAATGAATGAAACTAAAAAACCCACACCAAATTATCCTATCACAATCATGCGATTACAAATTACAATAAAATGATCAAATCAGGTAACATGAGTCTTTACCAGACAAAGGCAGAACTTAATAAAGGAATATTATGTTCTGTTTACAATGTCCAAATTTGTGGGCTGTCCCGCTCTGCTGCTAACTTCAGAGGCGGGGCACTTTTTTGACCAAGGAGGAAATGTACCTCCCTTTAGCCAACTCAACCTGTGGTGAGCCAATGAACATGTGGGGCGCGGGGCCTGGATGCTGTCCGATGGACGTCTCTTGCGCGGGTGTTTTAAAAGCTGCACCGAGCTACTCGCGTTCTTTAATCCCCTGAGGGAAAATGTAACGAAACATTTGAAACGCGCGTCGGGGCTTTAATTATTGTTCTTTTCTCCTTTTTTTCTCCAGCGTAGGCAGTCCTAGGATGTGTGAACGCTAGACAGACCGATAGATCAGGGGGCCCTGATCTTTCCCAGTGCATTTCCTGCTACTGGGAATATCATTATGAGGGAGTAGTTTGACTAGATGTAGGCAGGCTAGGATGTAGGGAGTAGCAACAGGGTGAATATTTATACACAGCATCTGTTGCCAGGAATCTCTAATTGAGCAGTGGCTGCCACGGGGTAGATACTTTGTATCGATTTTATATGGCATAGCTACTGTTAAAAGTTACGTTTTAATGGTAGGATTTCAGACACTTGTTTGAGGTTGGTTAACAATAGGGTTTGATTGCCCTTTGGAATCCTGCATTTATTTGGATTCGTTTGGAACCTTCATTCTTGTGGTGTATTTATCTAAAAGAAGAATGAACCTCACACAAATGCAGGGGTCCGCAGTGGACGCGCAGCACCGTTTATTTTGTTCATACTTAACAACGTCTCAAAATAATGAACAACGAGAAAGTTTAACAAGAGGAATAAGAACTGCAAAGCCAAAGAGCTCATAGTACGCCACTTTATAAAGTCACCTTTCAAAACTCAAACATGTGGTCACAACTAAACTCTTATTAATGGCATTTGGTGGCAAACTGAACTGTTTTAGGCAGCTTTCTTTGATCTGCCTTCTATTATTACATACTCTATAGTGATGCCCCCCAACTGTTCCGCTTTACGAAGGACAGTCCTGATTTTGCTACAATACAAAAATAAACTATAACTTGAATCATCAAAACATATTAAAAGTCAGGCCAGGCCCACACTTAAATATTCCACTCTGCAGACAAACCGCAAAGCCCCGCCCACAACCACACCCTTACACACCATACCCATTGTGATGTCATCGCCTGTCCTATCGTATACATTTGGTGAACCTGGCTATCCTACCTCACTATTGTGTTTGGACTGCTCATGATCAGTACGCACGATTTTACTCCTCCTTGAGAAGTGTTATTTCAGAAGCCATATACACCGAGCTCAACAAACATGGAAAATGTAAGTTCATTTTATCCTTTTGAATAGGATCAGAGTTTTAATGTATAATATTTGGCTAAATATATGAAAAGGTTTGGATGCAGTACGATTCAACTGCCTTTCTTGACAAGGAAGAGACAGTATATATTTTAACTTGTATTCAAAGCTTTCCTAAACATACCACAAAAAATATTTTGGGTTAAATATACTTTGCTTGCCCTTTGGCAAGCTGGAGAGGTGTTTGGGCAACCCCATCTCATGCAGGAGTTGGAACTAGGAAAGTTCTTAAGAATTCAACTATGTATATGGAAGGTAACACGAATGAAAATGTAATTGGTTCAACAACTATTATATGGATTACATTGTATATGATGCCTTGAGTGCCCTTTTAAGAATACGTAATAATATCATGAGCTGCTTGAGTAGATGTAACGATACATTTGGTCTTCTTTTTGCAAAGTCCCTTTCTTTGCATGTGGGTATCTAATTAATGATTGTGAAACTCACAAGCATAATCATTTTCCCCTTCTTAGCCATGTGTAGTTGCTACAGAACCTCATTTTGAGATGCATTCTGAAGCAATTATGGAAGAAAAGCCAGGATGTTCCACCGACCAGGAAAAGAGAAAGAAGAGGAAGAAATGCTCTTCTTTCAAAAAATCCTTACGTCTTTTATGCTGCTGCTTCTGCAGCTGCTGGAGAGGGAATGATAAAGAGCCTCAAACCTTGGGTACCATCGACGCCAAGACTGAAACAGACTCTCTTGGGATCACGGACTATGTCAGTGAAGACTGCAGTGATCCCTCCACGGACAGTACTCCCAGCAGCAGTGGATATCTTGCTTCATGCTCCAACAATAACACGAGCAACGATGAAGATGATGATGCGTCAAGCCAGAAAAGCAGCTCTTCCTTCGAGACAGCCCAGGAAAGCCTCTCTTCTGACGACGACGCTTCCTTTCAGACACCTCCAAGCAATGTGGATATCCATAGAGTGCAACACCATCGCAGAAGCAAACCCATAGTGATGAGAACACCGAAAGTCCACATCATCCTATGGTGGTACAAAGAGCAGTGACGAGTAGACCAAGAACATTTGAAGACATAAATGTCATGCATCCTTTGGCTACCTGTTATCACACAGCCAAATAAATTAACATCTGATAACAGATCATGTAGTGTGAGCTATGGGACTGGATTCTTCTTTGTGTGGAAATCTATGCAATGCCTAATACATAGTAACTCGTGGCGCTAAACAGCTACAACTGATAAAACTCATTTCTTGCTCAGTAACAAAACAGGCAGATATTAAATAAATGTGTCACAAATATTCACCTAACCCGTTAGTGCCGTAAACATCTGTCGCTGGTGTAAAATGATACATAGATATATTTAGCAGAAACCCAACTTGCCCATTACAGGACCAGTTAGAAACCTAAAATGTGACGGCAGATCACAGATTTAGGGGTTAATTCCCTCATGGATCGATCAGGTAGCAGGGGAAGGTTGGGGCTGGTCTCCATACTCATGTGGAGACCTAAGAACCCCCTGTCCCTGAAGCTGCCTGTGGCAGATGGGACACAGATGGTAGACCAGCATCTGGTGGGAGAAGTCTCTTTGATCACTCCTGTATGAGTGATCAAAGGGCTTGTGGGGGCTCGTTTTTGCTGTTGCTGGTCTGTCTGGGCTTCCAGGTAGACCACAGCAGCAGAGCCCCGTACAAAACAGGTATTAACCCCCTAAAATGCTGCGACCACGGCATTGAAGGGGTTAACACTGCACTGACGCTCTCATGGAGCGATCAGGCAGCAGGGAGTGTTGTGTCAGTCAACACACAACTCCATTACCTGAAGCTGTCTGTAGCAGGTGAAAACGCAATTGCTGGTTTGCCGGCAATCGCATTTTCATCCTACAGAATCACTCCGTTGGAGTAATCAAAGGCTCGGGTGGCGGGCTCGCAGTGGCTGTGCAGATCTGCCCAGACACCTGGGCAG
The DNA here is from genome assembly GCA_009364415.1 of Spea multiplicata. Lineage (NCBI taxonomy): Eukaryota > Metazoa > Chordata > Amphibia > Anura > Pelobatidae > Spea > Spea multiplicata. Next base: position 6,474 of record VKOC01014891.1, read on the forward strand.
ACAGTAGCAGCGCCCCCGCGATCACCACAATCGACGTGGGGGCATTTTTTGGGGATGTAACAGGCTCACAAACACCTAGGCGCCAGGACAAAAATCTCAGTCGCCATGGCGACTGGGATTTGTCGAGCCTCGGGTAGATGTTTAAAATTAATAGAGAGTACTTTACCAACGGCTATTAAGGCATGGAAGAAAGAATTAAACATTCCAATTTAAAATGCCGCTTGATTCAATTACTTCAATAAGATTAATAAAGAGGTTTATGGTCTCTCCATGATAGAAACACAATATAAATTTATAAATAAATGGTACATGGTTCCTTCAAAGACAGCCACGTTATACCATCATACTGACAGATGTTGGCGATGCAGCACAGAGAAGGGCAGTTACATGCATATTTGGTGGCAATGTGAAAAAATTAAACCCTTATGGGATAAGACCCTTAAAATATCAGAAAAAAACAGAGAATATCGTTTACCGCTATTGTGGTATTGAAGGGGTTAACGCTGCACTGACGCTCTCATGGAGTGATCAGGCAGCATGGGAATGTTGTGGCAGGTCCCCACACTTGCCTGAAGTTGCCATGGGAGTGATTGTGGCAACGTGGGGGCATATTTTTGAGATGATGTACCTGGTACGTCACGGTCTGAGGGTGACATGTGACCAGTACGTCCCGTTCTCGAAGGGGTTAAAAGATGGCATACAGGAATATATTGTGAACAACAATATCATCAGTAGAAGTCAGCACGGTTTTGTGAAGAACCGATCATGTCAGACTAATTTAATTGCATTTTATGATGTTTTGAGTAAATGTATAGCTCAGGGTGTTGCTTTGATGTTGACTATTTAGATTTTTGCAAAAGCATTTGACACTGTTCCACGCCAGCGGTTATTGTATAAGCTAGGACAAATCTTGGAGGAAATGCCTGTGTTTGGATTAGAAATTGGCAGTGACAGGGTGCAAAGAGTTGTTAATGGTAAATTCTCAAGATGGACAACTGTGGTAATGCACTTTGGTACCAAATATAAGCATGCAACTTACACTCTAAAGGGTATTGGCACTGGGAAAAGCAGAAAATGAGAAGGACTTCGGTGTAATTGTAGACCACAGACTTAGCGAAAGTGTAGTGCCAGTCTATAAAGCAATCGTGAGGCCTCACTTTGAATATGCAGTGCAATTTTGGGCACCAGTTTTAAAGAACGATGCTATAGAGCTGGAGAAAGTGCAGAGGCGGGCTACAAAGTTAATTAGAGAAATGGAGAATTTTAGTTACGAAGAAAGATTAGAAAAAATTAACTTGTTTTCACTTTAAGAGAGACGCCTAGGAGGGGATCTGATCACATTGTACAAATACATACAAGGCCAGTATAAACAGCTCTTTAGTAATCTATTCACCAAGAGGTTTCTGCAAAAGACACGGGGACATCAGTTGAGATAAAATTAGATTTCAGCATAGGAAACAGTAAGAACAATAAGAAAATTGAATTGTCTGACTAAAGATGTTGTATTATCTAACTCTGTGGATATTTTTAAGAAAAGTTTGAATGCTTTTCTGGTTAAGCATAACATAAAGGGCTACAACTGTTAAAAGGACAGTAGTATTAGCAAGCTGGTCCAGGAAGTAATCTGATTGCCACTATGGAATCAAAAAGGATTTTTCCCTGTTGTGGCATAATTGGTAATTGCTCCAAGTAGGTTTAATGCCTACTTGGGGCAATTACAATAGCGATGCATTCAGCGACACTGAACACCCACTCCAGGATGCGCTGTGACTGCTCTGGAGAGTTCAACATTGAACAGGCAAACCCGAGCATTAGTGGTATCACTGTACTCAGGAGATGTTAATGAACACATATTAAGGTGTTGTGCTAAAGTGAAATATACCAGGAGCACACCTGACATCCGAAGTCAAAATTTGTGGAAAAAAAACACAAAAAACTACCACAAAGTTGGACAAAGAATGGACTTACAGTCGCTCCCTTCAGTCACTCTGACGATTGGCCCTGTCCCTTTCTTTCTCCCAGTCCCTCCCTGCAGTCACACTAATATTTGGGCTGCCGAAAGTTAGAGGAGTGGGTGCTAATTTAGGGGCAGTTATGGTTCATGCGGTGTTTTGGGTTAATTTGGGAGCAGTTGTGGTTAATTGGGTATTTAGGGTTAATTTAATGCTGGGGACTGAGGGTTACATTTAATTAATTTAATAAAGTTCACTTAAGGTGCAGTTAGAGGTAAAGGGGGGAGGGACTAAGGGAATCTAAATCCTGGGGGCATTGAAGATTAATCCCGAATTTATTTATAAAAGTATTGTGTATGTGTCTGTTAATCTATGAGGGCAGTATGGGATATCTGGGGGTATAAGGCATATCTGGGGAGGACGGGGTGACATATCTGGGGGTATAATGCATATCAGGGGGCACAGTCGCAGGAGGTATAAGGCACATAGGGTATAGAAGGCATATGTGGGGAGGACGGACTGGCAATCTGGCATATAGGGTATATAAGGCATATGTGGGGAGAGCAGTGTGGCATGTCTGGGAGGCAGTGTGACATATCAGGGGGCACAGTGGCATATGTGAGGAGGACGGAGTGGCGTGGCGTATCAGGGGGTATAAGGCATATCAGGGGAGGGCGGAGTGGCGTATCAGTAGGTATAAGGCATATGTGGGGAGGGTGAAGTGGCATATCTGGGGGTACGTGGCATTTCTGGGAGGCAGTGTGGCAAGCCTGCGCTCAAATGTGCATAACTGGGGAGGGGCAGATTGGGAAATAAAACAAGAAATGCATTTTATCAATGCTTTTTTATTCTGTTTGTTTTCAGCATCCTGTTTGTTTATTAAATTATTTTAAATAAATGAAAAATTTACATTCATTTTTTTATCCGATTAATCGAAAAAATAACCGGCCAACTAATTGATTATCAAAATAATGGTTAGTTGCAACCCTACTAGCATTCGAAATACCCTAGTCTTCAAAAATATATGGTTTGATGGGGTACACATTGGGTATTTCTAATCTCAGGACAAATAGTAGAATCTATTTAGCAGGTTTTTTCATTAGCTTTTATAGGAGAGAAAGTTTTTTCAAGTAAAAGTCAGAGAAAGTAATTTTTTCTCAAATTTTTATAGTAAATGGTATGCTACAATCAAAATAACGACATGTAAAGAAAGCCCTTCTTGTCCTGAAAACAACAATATATAACTTGTGAGAGTTCGGTAAACCAGTCCCAAATCTTTAATGTATGTTTAGTGGTTGGTAACATATTCTCTAACCTAGGTCTTATTGCATTCTTACACCAGAACCTTTGTGCTGTTGTAACTTTGCCTAGCCTTTGCCTTATCCTCCTATGTGGCCCATTGTGGCCTGTTTTTGTTGGAGTGGAAAGCTATTGTTTGAGCCATCACACATGCTTTGGCATATAGTTCGAAGTGTGGTACCCCCAAGCCTCCCTGTGTTGTGGCTGTGTACAGAGTGTTTCGAGCAACTCTACTTTTCCCCTTTATTTTGATAAAATCATTACATACGATTTGTACTGAGTGAATTAAATTTCTCGGTGGACTTAATGGTATTGTTCTCATGAGATATAAGAATTTAGGTAATACCATCATCTTGATGGCGTTTACCCTGCCTAACCATGATATCTCATATTTTCTCCACTTCTCTATGTTTTGTCGAACTTGAGACCATATTGATTCGTAGTTGGTGGAGCATAATGTATCTATAGATTTGGTTAACTTAATGCCCAAGTAGACTATGTGGTCTTTACGCCATTCGAATTGGAAATTGGTCATAAGGGTGTCTTTTGCCTTTTGAGGGACATGTAACAGAAGTGCCTGTGTTTTCGTGATATTCAATTTGTGATACCAATGTTCCGGGTATCGGCAGAATGACTCGAGCAATGCCGGTAGTGACGTGTACGGATGTGACAGGACTGCTAGGACGTCATCCGCTAACAATCCTAATTTTATGGGACTCTTTCCCATTAGGGAAACCTTTTATAGTTTGGTCAGCTCTAATTTTCTCTGCTAGAGGCTTTAATGCTAAGACATAAAGGAGAGGTGAGAGGGGGCACCCCTGTCGGGTTGCGTTTGTAATTGAAAGGGGTTGGGACAGGAAGCCTGTTAGCGAAACACACGCTGTGGGATTATAATACAAAGCCATTATTGCTTTTTTGAGATTGGATGGGAATTGAAATTTGCCTAGAACCAATGACAGAAATGACCAATGTAATCTGTCAATGGCCTTTTCTGCGTGGAATGAGATCATTATTGTAGGGGATTTTAAAGATTTCGCTTTACCAATGACATTAATAAATTTACGGGTATTGTCTGAGAGTTGTCGACCTTGCACAAACCCCACCTGATCTGAGTGTAGAAGGGATGGTAGTAAGGGGTTTATTCTATTAGCTAATATTTTTGCATATAATTTAATATCACAAATTAGTAATGAAATGGGTCTAAAATTTTGACATATGTCTGGTGGTTTGCCTGGTTTGCGTAGTGTTACGATGTGCGCTGCTAAATTTTCTGTGGGAATGGTCCCTTATGACATATATGATTGAAAAAGGGAGGTAAGGTGTGGCTTAAGAATATGGCTAAATTTTTGATAGTAAATCGTTTGTAGGCCATCTGGTCCGGTGCTGTGTGTTTTTTCATGGTTTTAATCGCTATGTCTACTTCTTGCACCCTAATGGGTAGATCAACTGCTCTTTGAAAGTTGTCCGATAGAGTAGGGAGATTAATTGAATTGAGGTATTGTTGGATTCTTTGCGTGATGGGTTGAGTAGTAGAAATTATACAATTTAGAATAATAATTTGCAAAGGTATTGGCCATGTCTGCCGGGTTGGCTACTAATTGATTTGTGTCATCTCTTAGTGCATGTGGTCTTCCTGCTGCCATGGTTTGTTTAACCCCTTGACTGCTAACGACGGCATGGTGCCGTCGCTAGCAGTCCCAGTCAGGTGCTAACGACGGCACCATGCCGTCACTAGCACTCTCCTAACTTTATGGAGGTCTGTGGACCCCCATCACCACCTACCCCGGGGATTTGCCCCTCACAGTGAAGGGCATCACTGGGGCCACCCGATCCGGCTGGTGACGTCTCGCGCAATGACGCGATGACGTCACCGCGCAACTTTATTAATAAACTGACAATTGTCAGTTAAAGCGGTATGGGGCATGCTGCTTAGATGCCTGTATCTCAGGCATCTAAGCAGCTACAGACCCCCAACATATACCGTTGGAAAGGTAATCCCCTCACCTTTCCAGTATAATGAATGTGAACAAATAATAAAAAATATTAAGTTAAAAAAACGAAAATGTAAAAAAAGTTAAAAAAAATGATTTGGGGGTCTCTAAAGGCAGATAAATAAAGATCAAAATTGCCCAGAGACCCCCAAATTAAATTATCTAAACATTAACTAGTTTAACTTTAAAAAAAAAAAGTTTAAGTATTCTAGCTAAATGATCACTGTGGTAGCCAATGTTACCACAGTGATCATATAGCTATGAAAAGTCACATTCCCTTTTTAAAAATGGCCGATACTAAATTTAGCCAATGGTAAAGGGAAGAAATTTTTGAAATCCTGATGAACTGTAAATATTAGTAAAATCAGCCACTTAGCCTGTGCGGTACGTGAGTAACCATCTCATCTCTGGAGCCCCTTGCATTTTTACTGCAAAACTTATTTTTGCTGTAAAAGTGATTTTTTTTTCTCCCTTTACCATCATTTCTTTGGGATTGTAAGGGGAAAGAATGGTGTGTGCTTCTGTGAGTGAATGTACGGATAGTATGGTGTGTGCTTCTGCGAGTGAATGGAGATATGAAAGGCGTGTGAACGGTCAGTAATTAGGATTGAAGCCTCAATGTGGCATTAGTGTTCGCGCAAGAAGTTAAATTATGGCACAAAAAATATACATTTGCAGAAACTACACCCCTTGGCGCATCAAATGAGGGGCTGCATGTGTCTCTAGGACAAATCTGGAGTGCGCAAGACACAAATGAACATGTCGCTATGGTTAGAAAAAACATATTTTCATTATTTGTGCACTCAACTTTTGTCCTAGAAATACATGTAACCCCTCATTTGAAGTTCCAAGTGGTGTAGTTTCTTGAAATGTGTACTTTATGTACGCTAATTTAACTTCCCAGATGTCTAGACCACTTTAACTTCAGATATGGCAGATTTCAGAATCTTGTTAAAAATTGTCTTAAAACATTTAGGGGTGATTCTGTTTCTTTAGAAATTAAAAAAAAATATATCCTTGCCCTTGGAGATTAGCAGATTCATTATTGTCCTCTAAAGATACATGTGATTATATAGCTCAGGAGTCGGAACAATACTTTCAGGAAAATTTGATGAAATTAGCCTTGGCAATGTGTGGGGTGCATATAAATGTGTAATTAGGGGACTAATTATTAAAAAGTCTATACAAATAAGAACTAAAAATAAAACAAAATTATCGGATCTGTACATTGCCTTAAATAACCTAAAAAGAAAATGCATAGAATCCCCCGATAGTACTTCCATAATGAATATGACTAAAATTAAGAAAGAAATACAAGATGTGCTTATTGCTAAAGCAAATTACAACTTAATTAAAATGAAGCAAAAATTCTATTATACGGGTAATAGAGCGGATAAAATGCTCTCTCAACAACTAAAAAAACGTAATTTAAAAGCTAGAATATTGAAGATTAAAGATGGGAATAAATATTTTTATAGCCCTGCAGAGATTGCGCAGACATTTGCCTCATTTTACTCATCCCTATATAATCTACCTGAGCAGAACCAGGATACGGATACCATCAAGAAATATCTAGCAGACTCTAGATTACCAAAGCTTTCTGAGAATCAACCAGATTTATTAGACACTCCATTTAAGGAGATAGAAGTACTCAGTGCAATCAAGGAACTGAAGATAAACAAAACCTCCGGACCGGGTGGGTTCACATCCTTATTCTATAAAAAATTTGTTAAATTATTGGTGCCTCATCTAACACCTTTAATGAAATAAAATTAAATAAATGTTTCCCAAACGGTATGCTAGAAGCATCTACTCTCCCGATATTAAAACCGGGAAAAGACCCCACAATAATGGCCAATTATAGAGCAATATCACTTATTAACACGGAAACGAAGATTTATTCGACCATTCTTGCTGAACGTTTGAAAACAGTGATTCTCCATTTAATTCACAGAGATCAAACTGGATTCGTAAAGAAGAGACAGTCTAATGATAACACGCGTAAAATTATGGATTTGGTAGAATATGTAACATCTTATAAAATTCCTGCTGTGTTCCTAGCCCTGGACGCCGAAAAGGCGTTTGACAGGGTCAATTGGAACTTTATTATAGCGGCTCTGCGTGTATTTGGATTTGGTGATGGGTTTATAGAATCAGTTACGTCTCTATACACTAAACCAACGGCTAGAGTAATAGGACAGGGATTTATCTCTCAGCAATTTGGTATCTGTAATGGTACTAGACAAGGCTGCCCTCTAGCACCCTTGCTTTATATCCTTACTATTGAACCTTTAGCGTCCAGGATTAGGAATAATTCCGACATTAAGGGAATCAAAATAGGAGATCTAGAATATAAAGTTAGTCTTTATGCTGATGACATTTTGATTTCCCTATATGATCCAATAAATTCTTTAAAAGAACTAATGCGAGAAATCTCTATGTTTAGTAAATTATCCAACTATAAATTAAATACAAATAAAACTCAAGCTACTGTGACAGATACCTCTGGACCTATTAGTGCTTATCTGAAGGAAGAATATGACTTTGCTTGGGGAACGGAAAAAATAGAATATTTAGGAATTCCAATTAAGCTTTCTCGTATTATTGAAATCAATTATAGTAAACTTCGGGATGAATTACTACAAAATATAGCTAGTTGGAAGGGATTATTTGTATCTTGGTTAGGGAGAATGAATACAGTAAGATCATACATAATCCCTAGATGGCTATATTTACTTAGGATGATACCAATTCGACTCCCATTGTCATGGATACGAGTATTCCAAAAAAATATAGAGAGCTTCATAGGGGCAGGAAAAAACCTAGGATAGCAAGGAAAATTCCATACGCAAGTAAAAGAAATGGGGGCTTTAATGTTCCTAGCTTGGAGAGATATGCCCATGCGAGTATGTTAACTCATATATTAACCCCTTGATGACAATTGCCGGTCCGGGCACGTCACCGAAAATCATGACGTTTTCGACAATTGACGTGCCAGGACCGGCACGTTTTTAAACAGGTGAAAAAAATCGATCCGTGATCGATTTTTTCACTCAAACGGTGTTGCTCTAATGCCTCGACATCGAGGCATTCAGCAACACCAAAAAAAACATTCCCGGCCCCCCACGATCGCTCCTAGGAGCAAATAACAAAACATGTTTGAAAGACTGCACGTCTTTCAAACATGGCGGCGCCCGCCGCCAAAAAGCGGGTTTAGGAAGCGATCGCGAGTTGCTTCCTTTGCTTAGCTGGTGTTGCTAAGATGCCTCAGTATCGAGGCATCTTTGCAACACCTGTTTAGCAAAGGAAGCGACTCGCGATCGCTTCCTAAATGCTCAACTTACCTTCCCGGTGCCGGTGTCTTCGAAACACACGCGGTGTTTCAAGATGGCGGCGCCCATCAAGCCGGGGGCGGAGCCTGATGACATCATCGGGGGGGTGTTGCTGGATGTCATGGACATCCAGTGAATAACACCCCTAGTGGTCAGATCACTCATAAGAGTGATCATGATTTGCTAAATCAAAGGCAATGTTTTCTAAACATTGCCTTTGATCAGTATTGGATCTGCCTCCCTCCTTCACTTGCTTCTAGTGAGGGAGAGAGACAGATCAGTGTGTATACTCAATAAAATATATATATATATTGATCCAAAGGCTCTTATAAGAGCCACCCATTTAATATTAACCCCTTCATTGCCATTGATCACTGCATAAACAGTGATCTTGCATAGTGGCAATTGTTTTTGGGGGGGGGTTACATTTTTTTTTCTTTTTTTTTAGGTTTTTTTTACTTTTTTTAGGTTTTTTTTATTTTTTATTATAGCCATTAACCCTTTCCTTCCCCACTATTTTTGCTGCAATTGTTACCATGCAGCGGTATACGGCTGAGGAGGCGTATGCCTTTTTGGCCACAGATTCTGAGGCCACTGATACAGCGTCAGATTTTGACGTTGTCAGTTCACAGATACATCTAGTGATGTATCTGTGGCTGTTAGGACGCCTGCCACACGTAGTCGTGGCAGTGCACCAGAGGGTAGCGCCTAATAGGTACAAGCCAGCTATCCCTTCTTTTTCTGGAATTCCTGGCATCAATATTGATGTTACAGGATTCACTCCACTGCAATTTGCGCAGGTTTTTTTGGGAGATGATGTCTTGGGCGACATTGTCGCACAAACAAACATTTATGCCCAGCAGCACTGTGCTGCTAGCCCTAATTCTTTTTGGGCAAAACAGCCATGGACTCCAATTGACGTGCCAGAATTTCTTAAATTCTGGGCACTCACAATGTTAATGGGCATTATAAAAAAGCCCTCCATCCGCTTCTACTGGAGCACCAGCCCCATCTTTAGTACCCCCATTTATGCCCAAACTATAACTAGGCAAAGGTATGAAATGATTCATGCATTTTTAACAGTCTGTGCCCCCCTAAAGAGCACCCCCAGTTTGATAGGCTCTAAAAAATCCGCCCCGATTACCCATCTCGCTGCCAGGTTTCCAGAGGTTTATACACCTGGAAAGAATATCTGCGTGGATGAATCCCTAATGAAATATAAAGGAAGGTTGGGATTCAAGCAGTATATTCCTTCCAAGCGCTCTAGGTATGGAGTGAAGGTGTATAAGCTCTGCGAGAGCGAGACAGGATATACTCATGCCTTCCGGGTATACGAGGGTAAGGATAGCTACCTTGACCCTCCAGGTTGCCCAGACCATCTGGGAAGCAGTGCCAAGATTGTTTGGGACCTAATATTCCCCCTTATGAAAAAAGGCTACCACTTGTATGTAGATAACTTCTATACAAGCGTCCCTTTGTTCAAGCTGCTGTATTGTTTCGATACGGTAGCTTGCGGTACTAAAAAAGTACCGCTTGGGTTTCCCACAACACCTGGTACGAACCCGGCTAGGAAAGGGGGAGACCTCAGCTCTACGCCAACAGGAGCTTTTGGCATTGAAGTTCAGGGACAGAAAAGAGGTGTGCATGCTGAGCACCATCCACGATGAAAGAACCGTGGAGGTTTCTGTCCGTGGCAGAGCTGGGGTCACTAGAAAGCCAGTGTGCATCAGGGCCTATAACAAGCACATGGGTGGAGTTGATCTGTCAGATCAACTCCTACAGCCCTACCTCATTATGAGGAAGACAAAGGCCTGCAATTTATCTAATGCAAATTGCAACCTATAACGCTTTTTTGCTGCACAAAAAAGCAGACACTGGGCTGAAGCTGTCTTTTTTGCAGTTTCAGCTCGAAGTAATTTCAGGTATTTTGTACCGTGATGCACCTGGTCCCCAAGTGGTGATGGGAACCAACAGAATAGGGGCTACCCATTTTATTTTTAAAATCCCCCTACAGCAAAGAAGCAGAATCCCCAAAAGAGATGCAGGGTATGCTACAGCAGGGGGCAAAGAAAGGACACCACATTTTACTGTCCAGATTGCCCTGGAAAACCTGCACTCTGTGTCGGTGACTGCTTCAAGCTGTATCACACAGTTTCCCATTTTTAATTTTTTTTTTGTTCCTGCTCCATTTTTGTATTTTTTTTTAAATTTTTTGTTACATCTACTGTTTTTTAGCTTTTATTTGCTCCACCATTTTTTAAGCGTTTTTATTTGCACTGTCAAGTGAACCCTGTGTCCATTCCGTGGCATGAGGGACCGCTTAAGGTGCTAGATCAAATCCCTTCTTGGAGATAGGCCAGGCTTTCTTGTAACCTGTCCCTACTGATAGTTGGGTACAAGCATTTTTCTTTACCCAGATGTAAAATTCCTACTGAATTTGAATTGCTCATGTTCCAAATGTGGCCCTTTTGCCCCCAAACAATCTGACAAACCCATGCATGTGGGGTATCAATGTACTCAGGAGATGTTGCTGAACACATATCGGGGTGTTGTGTGACAGCAACATATACCAGGAGCTGTAATTTCACACCTGAAGTACAAAGTATGTGAAAAAAAACACCAAAAACAATTACTATCACAAACTTTGACAAGGGTTGGTGGTAGGATTAGTGCATGGAAAGGGTTAAACTATCAGCATCTAAAATACCCTGGGGTGTCTAGTTTTCAAAAATATATGGTTTGGTGGGGTAAATTTAATTTGCTGGCTTCAAAGATGCCCCAAATACCACATGGAGACAGAATTACCAGATTCAGAGAAAAATGGTTTTGAATTAGCAAAAGCTACTTGTACTTATTGCCCCATAACGTGTAGAAGAAAGCAAAAAAACATAAAAACATTGGGTATTTCTAAACTCGGGACAAATAGTAGAATCTATTTAGCAGGTTTTTTCAGTAGTTTTTTATGATGAATAAAAGATTTTTCAAATAAAAGTGAGAAAATGTGTTTTTTTTTTCAATTTTTCGTCATATTTTAATATTTTTATTATAGGAAATTACATCATATGAAAAAAATTTTGGTGTCTGAAGAAAGCCCTTCTTGTCCTGAAAAAAACAATATATAACTTGTGTGGGTTTAGTAAATGGGTTAAGAGAAAATTACAGCTAAACACAAACACCGCAGAAACGATAAAACAGCCATTGTCACGAAGGGTACAAAAAATAGAATCAGCCTTTGTCACGAAGGGGTTAAAACTACAATATAAATACTGTCATAAGGAATCATGGTTTCTTATAGAACAAGAACTAATAGGCACGAATAACTTAGAATGCATTATATGTAATGACAGAGCCTTTATAGCGAATAAAACTCTTCCTGTTACAATTAAGAGTACTATGGAATTCTAGATTACACTGAAAGGCAGAATAGGTTTAAAAAATAAAATTATTCCCACTGCTCCCCTAGAAATTCTTACGTTTAATATACCCCAACTGTCTCTTAAGAAATGGAGCGATTACAGAATTAAAAGAATTAGTGACATATTAAATCTAAGAGATATAAAATCGTTTCAACTACTTTCTGGGGAGTTTAATTTTAGCATTACAGAATTCTATAATGTATTAAGAATTAGGCATTATATACAATCAAATTTATTTTTGGGAAAATCACCGATAAATCATCAGATTAACAAACTGTTCACACTTGAAATAATTAACAAATGTTTAAAGAGGTGCTATGCGTTAATGGAAGATATTGAATCTCCTAATTGTCTTAATATTATGTACACATGGCATCGTGACCTTCTCTTTTATTGTGAAGAGTCCCAATGGATAGAAAGTCTAATGGAAATAAGTAAAATCTCTCACCGTCAGAATATGATTGAAATACATTATAAAATTATGTTCCGCTGGTATCTGATCCCGACCAAATTGGCTAAATTCCATCAGAAATATTCATCAACATGCTGGAGGTGTAATAAGGAACAAGGTTCCTTTAGACATATTTGGTGGGATTGTAGCACAATTCTTTCTTCCTGGAGGGAACTATTTGAAATAATCTCTTCTATTATTAATATAAATATTGTTATGACTCCTGAGAAAGCATTATTACATATAGGTTTGACCCACTTAACTTTTAATCAGAGCCTTAGCAATACAGTGCCTGTTGGCAATGAAGTTAAGTATTGCGAGGAATTGGCTTCAAAACACCACAATATCCATTGATAATATAATTAATCAAATAAAGCATCAATGTCTTATGGAACAAGGCTTTTTTCAAGCACAGCAGAGAATATATAAATTTAACAAGATATGGAAACCTTGGCTTCATAAATACCCCCATTAACTAAATTAAATGATGCGAAGAAAATAGAGAAAATTATGATAAGGAACAAATTGAAAACTATATGATAAACAACAAGCCCTAAGACTTTCATAACTAACAACAACAGCATAGTAGGTTACTCATAAGATTTGGCATAACATTTATATATTTGATTTAGAACTCCTTTGTGTGTATGTGGTATGAATGAAGGTATGAATGGAGGGTTTTATGAATTTAGAAATTTCAGACCTTTCTTTCCTTTTTTTTTCTCTTTTCTTCCTTTCCTCTTTTTTTTTCAATCTCCTTTCTCTAAATTTAGGATACTGCAAATACTAATATTAAGGAATATAATGTTAGACAGTACATTGAATAGTTATGTCAAACATTTATGATACACGTGTGGTTATTATGTATCCTAACATGTAATTTCCTTGGTTTGTGACATCTGTAACTGTTTTTCATTTTTTTTAATTATGAAAATATAAAGAAAAATCTTTATCGCCTGGGTGGTTCACTCTCCAACTGTCGTATAACTGGTGTGATCTAATAAGATCTGTCATTCTGTATATGTTTTGCTGTTAGGCCATATGGGCCTGTTGGGGGGGATGATAAATCCATTATAATATCTAAAGGGGCATTTATATCGCCACATAGTATTAATTTTCCTATTTTGTATTTGTCTAGAATTTGGTGCATAAACTCCAATTGATTTGAGCATTTAAAATTATGTATCTGCCCTGAGAATATATGTGTTTGCTGATCAATGAAAATGCAATTTGTTTAGAAATTAATATGGCAACTTCCACCCTTTTTGTTTTGGCCGTAAATGAAAACTGACTGGATAGTCTCTGCTTGAATCTGGAAATATTATCTTGAGTAAGGTGGGTTTCCTGTATACATAATATATGTGAATGTGATTTCCTTGCCTCTTCCCACATTAACCTTCTTCTATGTGGAGAATTGAGACCCCTGACATTAATTGAGATGATATTTAGAGTAGCCATTATGTTGTGTATGTAAGTGAGAGTCATCATAGTTGTAGTCTACTATATGAGCCTCTGAATTGTGTTTTGTGTGACCTTAGAGTCCTGTGAATATAGTCCCTTAATATTGTGTTTTGTGCTAAACCAGGTATGACAACTAACCTAAAAACATTTATAACATTCAAAACATTGTCATTAACAAAAAATACCCAGATATGTATATTTGAGCTAGATTCGTTATGTGCTTCTTATATGGTGGAAGCACTAGGGGGGGTGGTTTTACCCAGCTGAGACAGTACTTCCTGTATCAGATGGGCAATAAAAAGAAAAAAAGAAAATATTTTTGTTTTAATATAGCCAAAGGCTATATAGCAATGGAGCAAGGAAAAAAATAAAAATATAAAAGCATTTTTAAACCAAATAAGAGGATGCTAGGCCTTCCTAGCTCCCCTCCACCAATGTTTTAACCATTAAAAAGTTCAGACATTTAACTTATTAGGCACTAGACACAATATTACTATTATACCATTTACATCAATGTGCTTGAGTTATCAACATTGTGTTTACCCACATGAACTTGTTTAATTAGTTCTTCTTTTGTAATGAGCCGCAGGAAAAAGTTTGTATTGTAGCGTTATATATATATATATATACACACACACACATACACATAGATCTGTATGTTGACTTAATCCATGGATCGCCCTAGGAACGTGCTCTGTAGCTTTTGTGTCCCTTTAGTGGGGAAGTAAGGATCCTCACAGTCCCAGCCATACCACAGCTGCTCTTTTGGGAGAAGTAGAAAGTGTCCTCAGGCTAGCTCACTGCACCCAGCTTGAAGGTCTGTTAAGTCCTTGTTTGTGCTGTGACATGCTTTGTATATCCCTTTGGTGTATTCTCTTCAATAATGGTCTGTTTAGCAGATAACAGTTATGCTTCCTGTTTCTTTACCTTAGATGTCAGATGCCCTTGTGTAAATCACAGAGTGGTAAGCCAGTAGCATCCTGGGGGGTGATATAATCAGCAGTTCACAGTGTGAAAGGAGAAACGCTTTAACAGTTTGAGTTCCAAATGGATTTGTAGTCCTTAGCGAAATTGTGTCTCTTCAAGATTAACTTTTCACTTTTTTTTTTTTCAACAAACTTGTAAACATGTAAATAATGAAAGCTCTTTGCTCACCTTACTTTGGTGGTTGTGTGACCCATTCTTTTGTAGCTTTTTTCATGTGGGGGATCTAGGCAGTGGGTAACCCTTTTGATGCTGGATCAGATGCTTGTTCAGGGATAAGCTCCCATTCTTGCATTGCTAGTTTACAATCTTCAGGTGCCCAAAACGTGTGTGTTTTACCTCCTTTGGTCAATATAAGGCAGGTTGGGTAGCCACATTTATAAGGAACATCTTTGGATCTCAGTATCGATGTTAATTCAAGTCGTTGGGTTAACGTGTATTGTGACAGGTCGGGTAATAGTTGAATCTGATAAAATGGAGCATCCATTTTCCCGATTAACCGCATTTTTGCAGGATGGAATCTTTCACATCAAAAAAGTGAATACGGGTGATAACATCCCTGGGTACGTTTGTTTTAATATGTGGCGGTTTCAGAAGTCTGTGTAGTCTGTCTAGACGGATATCGGGTTGATCAATGTCCCCTAGTATCGTCTTAAAGATTTGCTGGACATGTTGAGACAGTTTTTCTCGATATATGTCCTCAGGGATCCCCCGAATTTTTACATTATTTCGTCTGGAGCGGTCCTCCAAGTCACTCAATTTTAAACGAAGGGCCTCCATATCTGCCTGTAAAGACTGCTGGGCATCAGCCACTGTATTGTGTGCGGAGGCAAATTCCTCCATTTTTTGTTCCAGGTGATTTGTTCGGTCACCTATATCTTGTATGTCGTTCTTTAGTGAATCTATCATTGCTGTCATGTCATTTTTGATCTGTATTCGTGTCCCATTTAACATCTTAATCGCATTTAAAGAATGTTCCTGCTGCGAGGAGGACTCACCCAGTGTTGGAGAAGGTGGATTTGAACCCTGCAAGGGATCCTTATTTATAGATGAATCCGAATCTTTATCCCCTTCCCTTGCTGCTGGCTTAGCACGTGTTGAGGCATTTCTTCTGCTTTTTTACTTAAAAAAGGTAGGTAATTTGTTTGAAGACTGCTTCATCTTGTTCCCTGACATCTCCCGCACATCTGAATTTAAGAATTATTCCGTTTGGTGGGGTTTTGTAACATTTAAAGAGCTTTTTTCTAGTTTGGGTGGAGAGGAGCTCTCAGCCTGCACTACCTACTCCATTGCTGTCCAGGTCACGCCCCCCATGGGACATAATACTCGTAACTGGTGTTACTTCTGACCATTTAAAATGAGCATCAACTATAATTTAATAATTTGCCCACAAATTGGTCTGGCATAATCTATGTGCATTTGATACCATGGTTGTCTTGGCCAAACCCAAGGTTGTACATGTCCTTGTTGTATTTGACGTGCAGACTGAGTACATCCTTCAAAGGAACTTTTGGCCACCAGAAATAGCTACGGGCATGTTGCTTCATATGTGATATGCCTGGATGTAGACAGTATGGTGCAATCAACAGTCATTCTTAAATGTTAGTTCCAATTATCTATTTTTAAATAGCTGAATAGTTGTATTAACTTCATGAGGTCAATCATGTTGTAAGTAATTTGATACTTTTTGTAACAAGTCCTTTATGGTTTCTTTTTTTTACCAGTTTCATTGACAAAAAAAAATATCTTGTGTAGACACAACTATGCACACCATCATCTTTGTTTCCTTTCCAATTCATCTTGAGAATGCATTAGCATTTACATTTTGTATATTCCCTCTGTATTTCATTGAGTAGTTGTAAGCACCAAGAAAAAGTGCATACCTTTGTTAATGTGCTGCTGTGGTTATTGAAATGTTTTTATCTGAGCTAAATATTTTTTGCAATGTTTTATGATCCATTAATAGTGCATATTATCTCCCATAAAGGTACAGATCGATTTTTTTTTAATGCCCAAATCAGGGCCAAAGCTTCTTCGTCTATTTGTGAATATCGGCTCTCAGTTTTAGTTAGAGATCTGGACGCAAATGCTGTTGGCCTCTGATTTATCTGGATAAGTGTGAGCAGACTTCTCAAAACCCACACAGCTTTCAGACCAGACCCATTCTGTGTTATTTTCAAGCATGTCATCTAGCATGCAGTGAGTTATCGGAATTCCTGCCAATGTGTCCATCCTTTGTTGCCAAAGTGCAGGTGCTATTCCAAAAACCATTCGATTGTATACAGATCCCGATGCGTGTTGATGGAAAATGTAGTGAGTTTGGATGAATTTCAAGGTGCAGAATATACTTGCTTGAGATCGATTTTTGTAAACAGACTTTTCCTTGTGTATTTTTAGTCTTTTGCTGGCATTGCACGACAGGCCGTTTTTTAATGTCCCATTTTTCCACATCCATAGTATGTATTGTCTTTAAATCTGCAACTCCGTGTGCATGATCATGCCCTGCACATCTAAAGCAAACTAGCTGCTGTCTGGATTTGTATTGTACCTGTTGATTTAACCCTTTCAGTCCCAAGTCCTGGAGCAATTTTGCCATTTTT
>VKOC01014892.1:0-12584 GCA_009364415.1 Spea multiplicata
CAGCACATACACTGCCCTTATACCCCTTTCTTCCCTCTTACCTCTTCCTACATCCTTATTCCTCCATCTTCCATCCTGTAGTGGGAGTGCAAGGTCTGTCACTTCAGACCTCACTTTACTGCCCCCATACCTAAGAACTTTTGACCCAGAGATTGCCGTTTGAACCATTGCTTCTCTGAGTCAAGACCCGAATCCTCCGGGTCACGGGAGCGGGGTCTTGGCGTACCTTGCTCCCTGCCCATTTTCCCTTTTAATTGGGGTGTTTCCCGCTGCCATCAGCAGGAACGCCCCCCCCCTGATGTCACAGGACCGTCTGCTGATGTCAGTGGGCAGTCCTGGCCGCGTCCCACAATGGAAGGCTTCGGGAAGCTGGAGCCCAGAAGTTCCCCGGTATGCTGATCCCTCATCACTATGTGCCGGCTGTTAATGCAGAGAGCGGGGGTACGGTGTCATTCCCTGTGCTCTGCATTATTTTCCGGCGCAATTGATTAGGGAGCAGTAAAGCTCGGTCTGAAGTGACAGACCTCATGCTCGCTAATGTGATCTCCCAACTAGTCCTGCAGGCTACAGCTGCTGATTGGGCAGCTCTGCGTCACCTTGCAGCTGCACCTGAGGTGAGTACCACTCTCGCCTCTTCCTTCCTCTGCCCCTGCAATGCGGGACAGAGGTAGGGATAAGCAGGACTGGATGAGGGGGTTGGATGTCCCTCCAATTGGAATATAATTTATTTTGAACCCCTTTGAACTTAATGGCTGGAAAGTTGGGGGGGGGGCAAAAGTGACTCCAGGAGGCACTCTTTCAATTTTAACCCCCCATCTCAATGTAAACGGGATAGCGCTAGGGGGGAGACATGGTTGAGGGTCCATGTCTCCTCTAGGGCTTTTTAAATATTTAACCCTTATATGTTTTAGCAGAGGGATATATAATCTCCCCCAAAAATGTTTTAATTACTCCCATCACTCATTGAGTAGGTTAGCAACTCACATTTAAAGTTGCAGTAAATTTGTAGTTGTCTACGGGAGTAAATGCAAGTTTTCTACCTGTAAATAGACCAGATTCAAATTATTGATGTAATTTTATAGAAATATACAATACATTTAGAAAAACATTTCTTGTAAATCTGCTTGAGAATAATTAGCTGTCTTGTGACTTTGGAGTCAATTAAAGTCCAAATACAAAGAGACCTCTTGAGGATTCCTGAAGTAATGAGTAGAACACCGAGAGCCATAAAAAAGAGCTCATTATCAGCCCGTTCACGTTCTGCTCAACAAAGGTATCCCTGTCCAGAAGACATTTGGATTTGGAGTCTCTACATTTGCCAACCATGGTAAGATTTATCCAACTAACCTTAGGAGATGCCTTCTTGGTAGCATATAACATTGTGCAGAGATGATCTGTCTTTATTGTGTATTTAATGAGAGAAATATAATGAGAAGGGATGCAGGTGAAAAGGAGATGCGCATTCAGCCTATTCAACAGTCATAGATTCATTATAGACAGATCTATAGACAGGATCTTGTTGACATGTAAATAATGTTGTTTCATTTCAAAAATACTTGAGCTGTTCAAGATAATATCTGACCCTGTTATAGTTAGCAATTGAAGACAATAGTCTTGACAAAAGAGAAAGACGAGACAAAGAGAATTTAAGTCTGCATGGAAATACGGACCTATGATTAGTCAAAGAACCAGGCTACTTTTGAGGTCCTGCGCCTTCCTTCTTAGCAGGAGCTTCTCCAAATGTTTGAGAGAAATCCAATCATTCAGTCTGCAAGCCAGTGATTTTCCACAGTATTGCTGTGCCATCTGCCTAAATAAATATTTAAAAAATTTGTTTCTGAGATTTTTTTTATCATGTATTTTTTTTTCTTTAAAGTTGGATTATATTAAGAACAAGACAATGGTCAGAGAATTCTGGATCCTGGGATTTGAGAACACCCACAACACTAAAAGCATACTCTTCTTATTGTTTCTAGTAAGTTATGTTTCAACATTATCTACTAATTTCACCATCATATTACTGATCATCGTGTGTCAACTTATCAAAGCTCCGATGTACTTCTTCCTCAGCCACCTGTCCTTCAACGACATCCTTCTCTCCACAACCATTGTACCTGAAATGCTCCACATTATATTGAAAGAAGGAAGCGCTATTTCTCTGTCTGGATGCTTTATGCAGTTTTATTTTTTTTTCATATCTACTGCTAATGAGTGTCTCCTCCTCACCGTGATGTCCTATGACCGATATTTGGCCATCTGCAACCCATTGCGTTATTCCACCATTATGGACCTTAAACTTTGTATTCTTCTTGCAAGTATATCGTGGGCATGTGGAATAGTCTTTGCTTTCCCACATATTGTTCTTCTGCAGAAGATGACATTTTGTGGGTCCAATATTATTTACCATTTTTATTGTGACCTTCTTCCACTTCTCAGCCTTTCTTGTTCAGACACATCAGCTAATGAAATAGTAAGTGTATTTAATTCTATCCCATTCATATTTTTACCATTCATTTTTATCTCTGGAACTTATATAAACATCGTTCTTGCCATTTTTCGGATCTCCACCTCAGCTGGAAGACAAAAGGCCTTCTCCACCTGCAGCTCCCACCTGACTGTGGTCTGTGTATTTTATGGGACCATTATGTTTAATTATCTGGTTCCATCTGAAGGACAATTCCTTGGTTTACAAAAAATGGTTTCTGTGTGTTATACTATTGTGACCCCGATGCTGAACCCTCTTATATACAGTCTAAGGAACGAAGAGATTAAAAGGACAATAATGACATTTATATTTCGAAAAAAACAACATAAAATATACATATAATGGCATAGCTTAAAATATAGCTCACTATTACATATACAGTACAATAGTGGTTAACTATATAAAACAGATGTATGTGTGGCCCCCAGATTGTATCCTGCTGCACCTCTGGGACTTTTGAACTTTGGCTGGATGCCCATCTGAGAGAGAGGGAGATTAATTGGGAGGATTGCACCTCCCCCAACAGGAAAGCAAAGAAGAACAAGTATAGACAGGGAAGTGGCTGTTTGAGACGGTAAGGAGAGAGGGTGAGTAAAAACAACTAATTTTGTTTCTAAAGAAAAAAAAAATAACCCTGAATTTCCTCCAAACCAAAATGGTGGGAGCCAAAGTTGTCCAAAAAACGAATAGACCAAAAACAAAACTAAAACGTTGGTCTAATAATTTTTGGTCCACAGGTACAAGTCTAATATAGACTCATTCCCACACAACCATTCTTTAACTGATGCTAGTTAAGCAGATACAGACAGGTGAATGGCACAGGATATATCGTAACTGACAAAGCCTTGTAGCAATATGGGAGCTTGAGTCGATTGATGGCTTCCCTCATGTGATCTCCTGAATCCTGGTTGTCTCAAGTGTTATATCAGAATGCATACCAATTGGTTGACAAATTGAGAAAACTTTATTCTGTGGAAGCAACCTATCAGCATCTCTGATGAAGCCTGTGGGAGGGGAAAAAAGAATTGTGCAAGTGAAGCTGGTAGCGGTACTTTTTAATACTCTGTGACGGAATAGCAGCGTCCGTGGGTTCTCATGTCATTTGTCCTGTCTGTCCTGTAACAGGAAAGCCCCAGGCGAGAGCATGGAGCAAGAGGGGCGCATGACTCAGGCAGCCCTCTCTCCCCCCTCCCGTTTTCCTGTTTTTCACAAAATCTGCTGAGTCAGCTCAGGGGGCTGTCAGTCTATGTTGATTGACGGCCCTGAGCTGACAATGATAGGTGTGCATCATCCTACTGTGCTTAGGGGTGGGGGTCACTATATATGGGAGCCCACCCCATTTAGGTCACTTTTTCAATTGACCTGAAAAGCTTTAACTCCCTCCCACCCCTCTTTTTTCTGTTCCTTGGCGGTTGGTTATCAAGCTGGCATAGAGCAAGGGTTAACCACCTTAGGTGTGGTTTTACCCGTGGTGCACAGGCCCTCAGCCTAAGTGCAGGACACTCCCTGGGCTTGTGCCTTGGTGAATCCTAGCCGTGATAATGGCTGCCGTGCAGGAGACACCGGTGGTCTCTACGGTTTTTACGGTTTTACGCCTGTGCCAGCCGGGTCGGTAGTTTACAGTCGTTGTTTACAATTTAGGGTTACGATTTGTAACCTTTACATTTTGTTTACAATTGTTAATTTTAAGGCTTGCACGTGTCATAAGTAAGTCGGGTGGTGCGGCACGTGCATCGCTGTATTATATACTTTGTTATATGGTGTTTACAAATAAAGTTTATTTTCTATGAATAAAGTTATTTATATCTGTGTCACGGTGTGGAAGGCGTAAAGCGGACTGCACCGTGGCCTTATTTTTCCATAGTTGACTATAATAATAAAGCATTATATTGTTTACTTTGTGTGTGTGTATTTAATTGGGAAGGGGAGGTAAAAGGGGGCGACGCATTGGCGCTACCGCAGTCATGATTTCAAGTCCTCATGCAAGATTTTTTAAGGGCTGCTCTTAACCTTTGAAACGTCCTTTCTGACCTATGCCTCTTTCTTCTGGCCTTTGATCACTTCAGACCTCGCTTTACTGCCTTTACATACCTAGGAAATTTTGACCTGGAGATTGCCGGGTGAACCACCACTTCTCCGACTCAAGACCTGAATCCTCCAGGTCATGGGAGCAGGATCTTGGCACGCCTTGCTCCCCACCCATTTTCCCTTTTAATGGGGAAATGCGTCAGCGGGAATGCCCCCCTGGCATCACAGGACCACCCGCTGACTTCAGTGGACAGTACTGGCCACGTCCCACAAGGGAAGGCTTCGGAAAGCCGGAGCCCAGAAGTTCCCCGGTATGCTGCTCCCTCATCACTATATGGCGGCTATTTATTCATAGTGCGGTGGTACGATGTCATTCCTCGTACTCTGCATTATTTTACGGCGCAATTGATTAGGGAGCAGTAAAGCGAGGTCTGAAGTGACAGACCTCATGCTCCCTGATGTGATCTCCCAACTAGTCCTGCAGGCTACAGCTGCTGATTGGGCAGCTCTGCGTCACCTCGCAGCTGCACCTGAGGTTAGTACCGCGCTCGCTTCAGTCTTCCTCTGCCCCTGCAATGTGGGACAGAGGTAGGGATAGGCAGGACTGTGGGACAGAGTCCCAAAATCGGGACTGTTCTGCCCAAAACGGGACAGTTGGGGGGCATGCTGCAGTCCCTGTAAGTGATATATAAATTATATACATACACTACAGTACTCACTACAGCTTCTCCAATCACCTCACAACAGCACATTCTCTGCACTAAAATAAATGATTCGTTAATTAGCAGTATGTTATATGAGTAATGAGCATCAATCTCAGCAACTGCTAAGCTAACTGTCACTGTCTCACACTCCAACTCCCATCAGACTGTAACTGCTGCCACTAAGAAGTTAAAATGGCTTCTGCACATTTATATATCTAATAATTGTCCCATAGAAGATTGAGGGGGCTGGATGTCCCTCCAATTGGAATATAATTTATATTTAACTAGACTTGTGCATTCGTCTTAACCCCTGCGATTTTTTTTGTATTTAAGTTTATTATACAAAACTGCTTTTTATAAAACAGACATCAACCTGTTTTAGCAGGAATACATAGAACAGTAATATTGGTACAGACAGTCGATAAGCAGTACTGCGACGCAGCGCAGGGCAATACACGTTACAGTGCGACTTCAGTTTACGGAAAGCTCAGTAGAAGCAGTGTACAGTTACATTTCCAGACATGGCACATATGGTTAGCACTTAGTGGAAATGGGGGGGAAAGGGGGCCGAGGAGAATGGGGCTAGTCTTCAGCCTCTAGACTGTCCTTGAGAGCGTAGTCTCTCAGCAGGCTGTGGATAAGCCTGCGGCAGTCACGGACTGTGACCTGCTCCCTCCTCAGCACCAGGCGGTTCCTGGCAAACCATAGAGCGTCCTTTACACAGCACATGAGACGCCAAGCATCCTCAATGGCGCTCTCCGTGTGTGTTCCTGGAAAAAGTCCGTAAAGTACCGAATGGTATGACAGGTACTTTCTCTCGATAGAGTCCTTGAGATCCAGCTCCAGGGCTCTGAACAAAGCTTGTGCAAACGGGCACTGCCAGAACAAGTGAAGGGAAGTCTCCTCCTCCACAATGCACTGTGGGCAGTGTCTATATCTGCACAGCCCCCTGGCATGCATAAATGTCCTTAGGGGGAGGCCTCCCTGAATGGCCATCCATGCCATGTCTTTATGTCTGTTGGTTAGCCTGCTCGACGACACGTTAGCCCAGACAGTCTTGGCTGTGGCGTCGGGGAGCCCTGGGATGTTCTCGATAGTGTCTTTGGCTCTGATGAGCTTGTGGATCACACGGGGTAACCACAGGTCTGGTTTAACTCCTTCCAGTTGGTGTTCCCTTACAAATTTGCCCACGTCCGAGTAGAACCAGGGCATGGTCCAATTGTAAGGGACGGAGCTGTCCCACTTTTCCCACTTGAGCTGCCTCCACAGGGGCAGCAGGAAGAAGCGAGACATGGAGTTTCCAGCAGAGCCTTTCACTACGTCTCTGAGAGTCCTGCGCACGCAGTTGCACACAAAGAAAGTCCGCAGCATGGTAGGGATGTCAGGCACTCCTTTGCCTCCCTTGCCGGGTTCCTTGTACATCACTGCGCGCTTTACTCTGTCCATTTTGGAGCCCCAGATGAAGTGGAAAACTGCTCGGTTGATGGCTCGGTGGATGGTGACCAGCAAGGGCCAGGCCTGAGCCACGTACTGCAGCACGGGAAGGATCTCGTTGCGCAGCACCAGCACTTTCCCTTCGATGGTAAGGTCTCTGAGGCTCCACAGCCCAAATTTCTGCTTTACTTTGTTGAGTCTCTCCTCCCAGCTTTTCAGGGCCGCGCCGTCTCTGCCGAACCAGACTCCCAGGATCTTTAGGAAGTCGGTTTGGACGGGAAACGGGATCGGCTCAGAAGTCAGGTCCCACTGCCCGAACAGCATGGTCTCCGACTTCCCGCAGTTGACCTTTGCGCCTGAAGCTCGGCTGAAGTCCTCGCACGTCTGGACGAGCGCTCTCACCGACCGGCGATCCGCGCAGAAGATGGTCACGTCGTCCATGTAGAGCGAGCACTTTATCTCCTTCTTGTCTCTGCCCGGCGCGGTGATCCCTCTGATCTCTGGATTCCGTCTGATGCACTCGGCGAAGAGCTCTATACAACAGACAAAAAGAAGAGGTGAGAGAGGGCAGCCTTGTCTGACCCCAGAGAGGACAGGGAAGGGGTCAGTCTTCCAGCCGTTCACCAGCACCGAGCTGCGGATATCAAGGTACATCAGGTTAGCATAAGAACAGAACATCTCCCCCAGCCCAAACCTCCGCAGTACCTGACCCATAAAACCATGAGACAGTCGATCAAAAGCCTTCTCTTGGTCTAGGGTGACCAGAGCGGCACGGACGTTGCGGTCCTTGATGTAGTAGATCGTGTCCCTGATGAGGGCCAGGCTGTCCGCGATCCGGCGTCCTGGGATGCCGCAGGCCTGGTCGGGGTGGACGATCTGCCCGATGACTTTCTTCAACCTGGTGGCTAGTACCTTGGCGAGGATCTTGTAGTCCACGTTCAGGAGAGAGATGGGACGCCAATTTTTCAGGTCACATCTCTCCCCCTTCCGCTTATACAGGATCGTGATCATTCCCTCTCTCAGCGTGGGGGGCATCCTGCCCTCCACCACCATCTCCTCGTACAGGTCGAGCAGGTCCGGGCCGATGAGGTCCCACAGCGTTGTGTACAACTCGGCTGGGAGACCGTCACTGCCCGGTGTCCTGCCCTTCCTGAAGGATTTGGCGGCAGAGTGCAGCTCCTCCAGCGTCAAGGGGGCGTCCATGGCTGCACGACCTGCGGGATCAATGGTGTTAGTGATACCTGACAGGAACCGTTCAGCAGCCTCCGGGTCTGTGTCTTTGGGGGAGTAGAGATCCCGGTAGTAGTCGACGACCACTTTCTGGACCTCCTCCTTCCCCTGTCTGATCACGCCTTCGCTGTCTCTCATTTCCGTCAGGGGCGTGTGGGCGGAGTGGAGCTTCCTGAAAAAGAAAGAGTTACATTTCTCACCCTTCTCCAGGTTCTCCACCTTGGAACGGAAGACGATTTGCTTGGATTCCTCCTCAAAGTGCCTTTTCAGGCCCTCCTTGGTCTCCTCCAGCTCCTCGTCCACATCCCATCCGCACTGTTGGAGGTCCAACAGGGACTGCAGCTTGCGTTGCAGCCGCCTGAATTTCCTCTTCCTCTCACACGCCTGGAGTCTTCCTTTAGCCTGAAAGAAAGAGCGCAGCTTTACTTTAGTAAACTCCCACCACTGGGCTACAGTGGGGAACAGATACTTGGTACTGACACAATCAGAATATACATTACGCAGCTCCTCCACGATTTCCTGTCTCTCTAACAGGGCACAGTTCAGCTTCCAGGAGCCTGGACCGGGAGGAAACCCTTTGCCCAGGGCACACTGGAGCCGAACAGCCCTGTGGTCTGAGAAGTAGCAGGGCACCATGGAGCACTGCTGATGCTCTACCGCTCGAGAGGTGAACACAAAGTCTATCCGGGACCGCACAGCGCCATCCGGCTGGCTCCAAGAATAGTTCACGGAGCCGGTCCCGATGGAGCCCATAGCGTCCCTTAAGGATGCCTCTGTGACAATCTCTCTGAGCAGTTTCGATGTCACGTCCAGGTTTGTTGCGTTGGTGGAAGTGCGCCCTCCTTCCTCGATCGGGCAGTTGAAATCCCCGCCCATCACTATGGCCCTGGTGGTGGTCAGCTGGGTCCGCAGGTTCTGGAGCAGCTCCAGCCGTTGCTTCTTTTCCGGGGAGGCGTACACGGTGATGAGCCTGACAGGCTCCCCCGCCCAGGATCCGTCCACGACTAGGAGTCTGCCGCAGACCAGCTCCTGGACAGTGTCCACCGTGAAGTTGGCTCCTCGGATCAGGATAGCAACCCCCGCCGACTTGCAGCCGTTACCGCCGGACCAAAAGGACCGGCCGTGAGACCATTCCCTGCATAGATGGCGATAAGAACGAGAGAAGGGTAAAGCGCATTCCTGCAACATATATACGTCACACTGCTGGGAAGAAAGGAAGGTTAGTAAACCGCGCCTCCGGAACTGGTCCTTCATGCTCCTCACATTAATGGAGAAAATAGAAATTGACGCCATTAGTTGGGAGTAAAAAGGAGGTTAGCTCAGACAGAGGCACTAGTTACCGCCTCCTCCCCCTGGTGGGGGAGGATCTTCCCCGCCGTGGTCGATGGGGTTCACGGGGGTCCAGACGGCCTCGTCTAGCAGCTGGTCCAGGAGGGAGACCTCGTTGTCGATGTCCAGCTGGTTGAGGATCAGAGCCTCGGTCTCGGTGGCTGGCTCATCCGACGGGGTCAGGTCCTGGACCATCTTTTCCAGCGTGTCGTCGTTGTCATGAGCGGGCTCAGGAGGAGTGGGAACGGTGGGGGCTGGTGGTGGCGCCCTCTTCTGGACAGAGATCCTGGTGGGGCTCGTCTCGGTCTCGCTGTCCTCGTCCTCCTCCGCCTTCTTGCCGCTGTGCTTACGCTTTCTGGCTCCGGCTCCCTTTGGCGGCATCTCCAGGGGGTTGTCTGCAGCGGAAACAAGAGGGGGGAAAGGGTCGGGGTCTGCAGCAGCTAGGGACGGGGTTAGAGCTGCTGCAGAGAGGGGGAGGGGGGGGGAGGGACGAAGGAGGATTGAAACAAGGAGGGTCGAGGCGGAGCGGGAGCGGGGGAGGGATGGCACTGCCTCTGGGGGGGGAGGAGGGGGAGCCTTGACAGCGGGCAGAGCCACGACAGTCTTGGCAGGGAGGGGAGCTGCTTTCTTACCTTTCCTGGGTGCCGCTTTCGGGGTTGCCGGAGTGGGTGTCTGCGGTGCTGGCGCCTTGGCTGGAGCCTTGGTCGGGGCCGATGAGGGGACCTTGGCTGGGGCCTTGGTCGGGGCCGATGATGGGACCTTGGCCGGGGCCTTGGCTGCTGCTACCGCTGCATACGACCTTGATCTTTTTGGGCAATCCTTGTAGACGTGGTCGGGATCGCCGCAAAGGTTACAGGTCTTCTTTCGTGGACAGTCTTTGGTCTCGTGCCCCACCACTCTGCAGTGCCTGCAGGATTTCTGTTGGCACTCCTCCGCCCTGTGTCCCAGTTGGCTGCATCGTCTGCAGGTTGTGGGCTGTCCAGGGTAGAAGAGCATGCCTGTAGAATTTCCCAGGGCGAAGCTCTGCGGAAGGTGTTGGAGGCCATCCGGTGAGGTGGAGTCTGGCCTCAGACGGATCACGAGGGACCATTTTCCTGTCCAGAAGCCGTACTGGTTGAGGATCTTGGTCGGTTCTTTCACGATGTGGCAGTACCTTCCCAGAAAGGTTGCCACGTCTTTTCCTGGGGTGTGAGGGTTCCGCATGGAGACCGTCACGGGTCTCTCCTCCCGGTGGATGGGGCTGTTTCCGTAGAAACGGGAGAGAACCTGGTCCGGTTTCGCCGCTCTGAAGGCTTCCCAGAACCTTTTGCAGACCGCCGCCGAGATGAACGTTACGTAGAACATTCCCCTCAGAAACGACTGGACGCTCAGGGTCTCTGCTGGGCTGAAGCCTGCTCCTTCGTGCACCACCTTCTTGCTGAAGGTGTCTGCATCCAGGTCGGGGGTGCGGCCCTCCACTTCCTTCAGCTTCAGGACCACCGTCTGCCTCATCCAGCTCTCCAGGGGAGGTGGGCTTCCTGGGGTCGCAGCAGGCTGGGCTTGGCTTCCGGTGGGCTGGCTGGGTCGTTGGGCTTCGGAGGTCTGGGTCGCCATTCTCGCTTCTCGTCGGGTCTGGCTGGGAAAGTCTGGAAACCTGAAAGAGAGAAGAATCTGTTCTGAAAAGAACAGCAGTGATGTTCTGGCAAGAACAGTTGTTTGTTCTAACAAGAACAGTTGTGTGTGTTCTGGCAAGAACAGTTGTTTGTTCTAACAAGAACAGTTGTGCGTGTCCGATCCGTCTGATAAGAACAGATACTACACTTGATCTTAGCCAAAAGGCCGAGAAGAGTGCGTTTTCGTGTTCGTTCCGAAGACATGAAGAAGAGAAGACAGTGCAGGTAAAACGTAGGCGAAGACGAAGACTCACACACGAAGAATCTTCGCCTTCGTCTACTAATCTCCCCGGTCCCTTCCCCATCTAACTTACCTTATCTTCACAGCATCGCGGGAGTTGACTGAAGTGGAAATCAGAAGGTTCGTCGTCAGGGGTTACAGGGCAGTGTGAGTGAGCCTATTGGTCACCTGCAGGGTCTTACTCTGGCATCAAACAATTGGTTGATGCCAGAGGAAGACCCTGCAGGTGACCAATAGGCTCACTTGCACAGCCTTTTTAATTCCTGATTTCCGCTCCCGTTAACCCCTGCAATGCTGCGTTGGATAACGGGAGCTGAAATCTGTAGGGTAAAGGGCTGTGCCAGCGACCAATAGGCTCACTCGCACGGCCCCTTACCACTAGTTGCTAGGCAGAAAAAAAAGCAACCTGGGACCCTGCTGCACCAGTTAACTTAAAAGTCCGTGCCAGCGACCAACAAAGTCACCGGTACGGACATTTAACTGACACAGCAGGGACACCAGTGGTCTCCCCACTGTGTCAGTTAAATGTCAGTGCCAGCGACCAACAAAGTCGCCGGTACGGACATTTAACTTAGTATAAATAGCTTACTATAAGTTCGGACACAATGCTGCCCTCTGTTGGTTTTACATTAAGCAGCATATGCTTGAAATGCAAAGTTATTCTGCTACTCAATGTAAAACCAACAGAGGGCAGTATTCTGTCCAAAGATATATTGTCCATATGTGGCAGTGTGTTAATTTTCATTTATTAATTATTTAAATAAAATATATCCCCATGATCCGCTGGTCTCCCCGCTGCAACAGTTAAATGTCCGCACTCGCAGACATTAATTCTGTCGAACTTGCAAACTCTTTTTTTCTATTTATTTTGGGGTTTTTTTGTATTAAACTGTTAGACTATGGCTAATATATCTTTGGACAGAATGCTGCCCTCTGTTGGTTTTACGTCGAGTAGCAGAATAACTTGGGATTTCAAGCATATGCTGCTTAATGTAAAACCAACAGAGGGCAGCATCTGTCCGAAGATATATAAGCCATATGGGGCCGTGTGCTCATTTGCATTTATTCCCATGATCCTTTCGTCTAACAGTTTAATACAAAAAAACCCAAAATAAATAGAAAAAAGTTTTTGCAAGTTCGACAGAATTAATGTCCGCGAGTGCGGACATTTAACTTTTGCAGTGGGGAGACCAGCGGATCATGGGGATATATTTTATTTAAATAATTAATAAATGAAAATTAACACACTGCCACATATGGCTAATATATCATCGGACAGAATGCTGCCCTCTGTTGGTTTTACATTGAGTAGCAGAATATTCTGCCCGAGAATATATTAGCTATATATGGTACTGTGATCATTGGTCGCCAGCAGGAGGCCCCCTGCTGGCGACCAATGGAGTTGCTGATACACACATTTAAAGTACTGGCGCCAGAGCTGCGTTAACCCCGTATTAACCCCTTAACCGGAAAAAACGAAG
>VKOC01014894.1:0-143187 GCA_009364415.1 Spea multiplicata
TTAATATTTACTAGAAAAACTTTTTTCCTATAGGGTAGCCTTATATTGAGGCTTTTTTCCCCCAAATTAATATTCAAAAATTTTTGCATTTGAAAAATGTTTCTCATCTACAAAAGCTAATGAAAAAAACTGCTTAATAGTTTTAAATATGTGTCCTGAAACCCCAGCGTATGTCAAATGCTAGTACTTTAACTCTTTCCATGCACTTATTCTGTTTTTGTCATAAATAGCCTGGGTATTTTCAATTTGGAATTTTGATATCTTTCAACCCCCCCCATGTCCTATTTGGGACATATTTGAATACGGCCAATTCAACTTACCCCATCACATCATATAAATTTCAATACTAGATTCCCTGGGGTATTCCAACTTTTTCCATGCACTAATTCATGCACCATGCATTACCGCCAGCCTTTGTCATAGTTTGTGACAGCATTTATTTATTTGGGAGGTGCACATTCTTATTTTTTACATTTTGACATCTGGTCAGTCTGTGCCCATGCCCTCTTTGGAACACCTTTGAATACAGTGCCAATGTTAGGACTTGCTCATAAAAATGTACTTTAACATGAATTGACATATTTTCTTTGAAGTGGATGGTTCATTTTTTTAAATGTTCATTTCTTTGTTTTAAAAAAAATTAGCATTTTTATTTTTTTAATATTTTTTACATTTTATTTTACTGATCACATAGTGATCAGCAAGCTGAGCTCTGTCAGCCTTCATGGCTGGCTGCAGTATCTGAGTTCTCAGGAGGGTCTGGATAGAGCCTCTGGATATTTTTTTAATTTTGAGTGGGCTGGACCATCTAGTTAAAGGTAGCACGTCTTTTCAGGTGATGTTTTTAAACGCTCCTATGAGTGATTAAACGGGCCCCTGACGTTTTTTTGTGTTGCTTAATGCCTCTATATAGAGGCACTTCAGCAATGCTAGACAAACACTTTTTTTGTCAGGCGCAACCATATTTAAAAGGCATACAGCCTTTCAATATGGTGAACAAGATCGCTCATAGGATCGGTTGAACAAGGCTCAATGTCTTACCTGGGCAGCCCTGAATAAAGTGGTTCTGGATTTACCGGTTTATTGCCTGGGAAATAGTGGCTCAGTGGTCCTATTCAACATTCTGCACAGTAAGGTGGTGGGGAATGGGCAGTCTTTGGACAAGTGAAAGTGGATGGTTTCCACACTTTTAAAGGGTATATTTTCTATTTCTCTAAATGTCATCGCTTGGCAGAATTTTTGTCTCTCTTCTTTTCTCTTCTATCTCTCCTTCCCTTGACATCTTCCTTATCTTTTCTCATTTCCTCTACTAAACCAAATATTTTATCTTTCATGGGTGAAACCAAGCCCATGTAAACACCTTCTTTTGGAGAATTCTCAGAACGATCGGATATAGAATATAAATCAACTTATGTGATTCCAGATTCATCAAACCTAGGAATGAATTTGTTCGCAAGTCACAAGGAAAGTTTTACATGGCTATACATACAGCCTTCAAGAAATAAGAAAAAAACTACAAGACAATAAGTGTAGAATAATCTACATAATAGTCTTAAGGTCATGCTGAGATTTCTATACCAAGAAATGTACTCTATTAAATCGTTCCAGGCAGGTAATTCAGTTTAATGAAACATAATTATGTAGTGTTCCCAAAATACATAAATTATGAAGACTGATCAATGAAATTATCTACTTATTAAGCCAAGCCTTCTGGAGACTGTTATAGCCTAGTTTTATAAATTAAGCTAGTATGACACATATTAAGCTGTTTACATAGACATTCAAACAATATAGAACATACTTAAATACATAAAAATATGAAGCCCAGCAAAATATAAAAATATAGAATAATAAAACATTCATCAAAATAAACACTTATCTACCACTGAAAACTAATAGAAAATAAGTGGGGTAATGCATCTATTTTTAAACTTAAATCTTTTGTGCAATGGCAAAGGTTTAATGTACTTAGGAGTGTGATGTTACATGCCATGTCAACTATACTGTTTATTTTATTCTATAAAATAGAGATGGGAGAGGTTGTATGAATTGTGGCTAGAAGTAGTCTCATTAAGTGGCTGATGGTATGCTGTATAGATGAATCCAGCTCAGCTTTGTCTCATATTCCTCCCCCAGGTTTACCAGTCCTACAATAAAGTAGAAAGTAAAGTGGAACTCGAGAAAATGTGGGCAGGTGAGAAATTATAAACTAAAATGGGCAGACTAGACGGGCCAAATGGTTCTATCTTTCTATGTAAATTCTATTAGCACGACAATCCATAGTATGCAAGTTAATTTAAATTACAATGTATTGGATAAAAAAAGTTCTTCAACTATGTTGGCCCACTGCGTTGGGCTCTATATCTGCCTGTATTCTGTGGATTTATGGACCCTTTTTTTCCCCTTTTGTTTTCCCTTCCCCACTGATTTCCTGTTTTGTGATAAAACAATAAAACATATATTTACAAAAAAAAAAAAGTTCTTCAGTGCTAGTTAAATGAAGGCTATCCTTGTGAAGGTAGATATAATTTACATTTCAAAGAGCTGTTTGTTACATGGTGATAATTCTTACCTATTTATTAAAACCTTTTCAGGACCAACTAAACATTTTGGATCTCTTGTCACCTTCACCCTATATGTGAGGTAAAGTAAAAAGTGTAAATGATGTCTTTGCTGGGTTGCTAAACATCACCAGAAACACTGCTTTATGTTTCCCAAAAGCTGTCTTCATGAGATGATTCCTCGTTTAAATTACTGATATCTTAGTTTGAAAAAAGTCAGAGCTACTCAGTGAATTATGAATTCATTATCACAATGGGGCTACCTTTTTCTAAGTTCTTCCAAGTTTTAACCTCATGTTTATCAACAACAGGCATAGATCAGTGTTCTTTCGATTGGAGAGCCGCATTGCTTACAAATACTAATTTTAGAATGTAGTATATCTTATGTTCAGGCACATTTTATACATAAAATAAAAGGCTAAAATCCTGTTTTATCAATGCAAACATGGGATCCAGCTTAGTCATTCATTAAATTGGTATTCATATACTTTGCTATTCAAATACTTGGCACCAGTGGCATACTTAGGCTTAGGGCAGCAGGTCCAGCCCCTCAGCGGCATCACTGGGAGCACGATCGCTCTGTTCGATGATTAGGATCTCTGAATCGCCGGCTGCTTAATAGAGTAAAAAAAAGAGATCACTGATCTACAGAAAGTGGCACTTTCACACTATGGTAAGACCACTTCCTTAGTTTAAGTCCACCCAGAGCTGCGCATGCCTAAAAGGTGAAGAACCTGAATATGATGTCATATCCCAGCACTCAACAGTAAGGACGGTGGTGCAAAATGGGCAGCTCATGGTGCTGCCCTGGGTAAGTCCTAGCACTAAAGATAAATATCATATCTCAGTCCTCAACATCGCCAATGTAGAAATAGTAGAACAGCACTCCAATATTTCTGGTGCTTGAACTGGGATCCATCAGCACTCCAAAATATCACAAATAAAGTTGCTCACAAGTGCAGTAGAACTCTCCTGTGAAGGGGTCGATAGGAATTCATTATCCTAATGCATGTATTCCAAAATGCGGTTTACATCAGTCTCTGTATAACTGAAAGCACTAAGTTGCGGAATTGAATCCATCCTCGCGACTATTTGTGATGTTCCTCAATCACCAGCACACATTGTGAGGGAGCATTGAAACAGATGTCTGTAGGCTCTTGTGCTCCCGTAGTTTTTTTGCTGGTTAGAGAGCATGGTATCCCTAACCGGCCCTGCTCCTGTAGCAGCCGGAAGCCCCTTTATGAGCTGCTGTGCTTCTTCTACCGGTTCTGTTAACGTTGTGCTAAAAGAGACATCTGGGTGCACTGCACCCCCTGCATCTGCCTCAATGATTCACGCACCCTGGGCGACTGCCAGTATCACCTGGTCCTAAGACTGGCCCTGGTTTGGTCATCTTGGAGCTCTGTGAACCCAGGGTTACATCAGGCAGTTGGCTATGACATGTGCATATGTTACAAGGCTACATACATAGGTAATAGGCTTACCTCACATATATACATGCATGCTTAAAGTAACTCACACGGGAGCTGTTTTGGCTTAGCATTTGGGTAAACATGTCAGATACATGGACATGTATCCACATAAATAAATGGCTTTGCGGGTTCCTTTCAAGTTAACTCACATCTGCGATATGGAGATTTATGAAAACTACATTTTGGACAATGTTTGAAAAGTATTCTTATCACCATAGCAACAAGGTGCAGGGATATTTTCACCTCTCAATGGAAGCCCATGAGTACAATTATTACTTACAATAAGAAAACTTTGTGTGAAAATATGTCTTGCTGCCCCGACTGAATTAATTTCTCCTCTACAATATGTATTGTCAGCATTCAAGGCTCTGAAAATATCTGAAACAATATATTTTGATGTCTCATTGTAGTAATAATTATAGGAGTGCTTTTAAAAGTTATTACTGATATGAATTGTAATTTTAATTGATAATTTTACTTAATTGTTCTGGAAGTATGTTCCCTAGGTACAAAAGCTACATTCTATGGACTGTCATGATTCCTAGTAAATTGAAGGTGCTGAGGTAGATATAAAGAGTTCTTATAAGTTTATATATTGCTCAGTGTTAATAATTTCTAATAAGGGTCTGTTCAATTTGAAAAGAATCCCAGTCCTCTTATCTTATTAGTATTCTACTTGTGGGAGGGCTTCAGTTTCTTTCCTTTTTTTCTATTAAACATTAATTCTAATTAACAGGAGTCTAAGAGACGAATTGAAATACCCCCAGGAGCGTAAATGAAGGGCAAAGCAGTGACATAGCGAGATGTGTGCATTTTTGTAGTAAAGCTGCCTGACTAGGAATATCATCTGGTTGTGGCCTTAGAAGCTGGCAGTCATGAGAACAAAGATAAGAGACAATGTTGAGCCAGCCTGTTTATTTAGCAAGGTTAGCAGCTGCTCTTTCAGAGTAATTACCCAAGATGGTAATAAGAAGCATGGCAGCAGGTGCTATGACAGGAGCGATACACCTGCCCTCAACTCATGGTGACCTGTGTCTAACACCATATCGGCTTCTTTCTCTACAGATTCGGAAAGATAAGAAGGCCAAAGCCCTGTGTCTGTCAGAAAATGTTCTGCATCTGGGAGATCGTTGATTAACCAAGAAAACAACACATTGGAGTGCATTTTTGCATGTGAAAAATGAAATTTAGTTCTTGCAGGAGTTGCA
Source organism: Spea multiplicata (assembly GCA_009364415.1). Taxonomy (NCBI): domain Eukaryota; kingdom Metazoa; phylum Chordata; class Amphibia; order Anura; family Pelobatidae; genus Spea; species Spea multiplicata. The sequence goes on from VKOC01014894.1 coordinate 5,242, forward strand.
GCTAATATCACATAATTTTATCAGCTTTGTAACTCTCATGAAAACGCTGGCTTCTCCCAAAACATGCATGAACACACATTTGTTAAAAAAAAACCCAAAAAAACCCCTACAAACTTTGTCAATTTGGGCAGTAGGCTCAAGAAAGGCATCACTGTAGGAAAATAAAGCCATGGCATCTGTTGGTGTTGAAATTACCTCATCTGTTCTCTCTTGCTGTCCCACAAAAGAAGAAGAAGAAATATACGGTGGTACATACAATAGCCACCAAAATACACAGAACTGCTCCAGTTCATCCACATTTTTTTTCTTGTTGCTTTCATGTTTCTGTCGTGGGTTTGTAACACTTGAGATCACAAATTCTCACATTAATAGCCAGCATTAGGCTCTTGCATTCATCATCATCATGGCACATGGAAAGATCTCTGAACAGGCAGAATATTGTGTGTACAATCAACATTTTTAACATTATAAGCACTTATAAATGTGTAAGTACTCTAACTGTGTTATAGCATCATACCAGAAATCATTTATACCTTAGTATGTATCATATTAGAATGAAGCAACCATCCAGGGCCGGGACTGAAAAGCAGCCCTGGAAACATTTGGAGACCAGCCCCATATATCTCGGGGTTGCGCTCTTATACCCACACGCACCTCTTATACATACCCAAGTCACACTATTTGCCGTATAACTATAAACATTATCTCATTATTTGTATTAAAATGCCAGAAAGCAAAAGTTCTAAAAGGCCCTAATAAATTAAATACATTACACATAATGGAATCAAAACATTTGCTACTGCAAACATTTTTAGATGAAAAAGTTCTGTTTTATTCAGTGGAACAAAACAACGATCGCATTATTCTTCACGATATTCTTCTAAGAAACTTGTATTTCTTTATTAATTCATGTAAACTATGTTTTCATACTTAATAAAAGCTATGATTGAGACATTTTTGTTTTTTGTTTTCATTTCCTTTTATTTCCCAACCTGCCCCCCCAGTTATGCACATCTGCCCCAGGCTTGCCACTCTGCCCCCTGATATGCCTTTTAACCCCCTATATGCCCATCTGCCTCCAGAAATGCCTTATACCCCCTATATGCCACTCTGCCATATAAGGGGTTAAAAGGCATATAATGGGACAGAGTGGCATATAGGGGGGTATAAAGCATTTCTGGAGGCAGAGTGGCATATAGGGTTTAAAGGCATTTCTGGAGGCAGAGTGGCATTATAGGGGGTTAAAAGGCATTTATAGAGCAAGTGGCATATAGGGGTTAAAAGGCCTCCAGAAATGCCTTGTAGCTCCTATATGCCACTTTGGCATTTAGGGGGTTAAAAGGCATATCATGGGACAGAGTGGCATATAGGGGCTATAAGGCATTTCTGGAGGCAGAGTGGTATATAGGAGGGTGTAAGGCTTTTACATAAAAAATATTATACAGTTTGTTCAAAAAATAAATTAGTTTACTGACCTTCTACTTCTTCCACTGGTAGCTGCAGACTCCGTCCTCTGGTAGCTGCAGACTGCCGTTTTCTATGTATATAGGATGTCAGTGGCACAACATCCGGTGCTCCAGCATTCTGAGTGCGGGGGGGCGGAGCTTTCACCCCTCACGCTGCGGCCATCAGATTGCTGGGAATGTAATCCAAATGGCCGACGCGTGCTGATGCCGCCGGCCGGGGCTACTTTAATCCTTTTTTAAAATTTAATATGCTGGATCGGCATGCCATATTAAGAAAAATAAATAAATTTTAAAAAGTATTAAAGTAGCTCCGACCGCCGGCATCGGCCGTTTAGATTAGGTTTCCAGCAATCTGATGGCCGCGTAGTGATGGGAGCAGCGTGAGGGGTGAAAGCTCTGTGTGAGGGGGTGGAGCCTTTACCCCCCTCATGCTGCTCCCATCACTAGGCGGCCATCGCACACGGCCGCTGGGTGCTGATGCCGCCGGTGCTACTTTTAATACTTTTTTTAAAAAATTAGTATGGCAAGCCGGTCCGGCCCCTGGCGCCGGAAGAGGCTTCAAATCCCGCTCGCAGCCGTCAGCGGCTGTTTTCATTGTTAGTTTGCCGGCCGCCCAGCCCATGGATCTGCCGGCCCGCCGGGAAATTTCCTGGTATCCCGGTGGGCCAGTCTGGCCCTGGAAACAGTTCCAGCACAAAAAAGGGATTATTGCAGGAGTGACATCAGGGATTGAAGGGATCAAATGAGAGGTGGAGTGGAGGTTAGTCTTCCTTCTTGAGGCTGTCAATAATGGAGTATTCTTTAAGCATGCTAAGGACAGGTGGCTACCCTAGCCATAGAAGAAGAACAGAGTGTTGCAGGGAGTGGATATGTGAGACTCCCTCACTCATGCAGTGGTAGTGGCTTCTAGAAGTTGTGGCACAATAGGTGACATGACACTGATAATATAATTTTGAGCCTTGTCTTTTTTTTTGTCTTTCTTTCTACTTTGATTATACACCTGCATCCATTTATGCAAACCTTTTTGTTGAGGGAACTGTGCATTTAAACATGACCTCTACTATTTCATGCGTGCTGTCTGTAGAAGCTGTCATATTGATGCTGCATCATGTGTTTTTGCTTAGATATTTGTTATAATAGTTGTACATCAATGGTCGTAAACAATCTTTAGTGTTAAAGACTCACGTGTAGCTTGCTAAGCATACACAATGTCTGGAGAGGTGGCAGGGAATTGGCATTATCATGACCTAACAAACCAAGTGTCAGCAGTAATGGCACTGGTAATCATCATACTTGACAACACTGTTCTCTTTCCAGGGACATGAAGGGAGCGTGATGACATACATGGGCCGTACCACTTTATGTGTCTCATCATCTTTTTCTGCACATTTAGGCTTTTGATGCGGTGCGTCGCTTCATGATGAGCGCAGGAATATGACGTCCTATTCCGACGCTCAGCAGTGAAGCTGTTAGCTGTCTTTTTTCCTATATTTAATGTAAATATATAATGTATATATTTAATGTATACTCATATTAATGAGTATTGTGTATTTTTTTGAAGATTTTTGAAAGGTTAAACAATAAAGACATTTTCAGCTCATAATGACGCCAGTATTAGTGGATAGCAAAGTACATACACCAATTCTAGGATGTAAACTGGTATGACAGAGACCTGTTATTTCTTATTTAGAAGTACCAAAATGAAGAAATGTTGTCATAAATACGTGTTATATCTGGCACACTAGTAGCTCATGTATTTTATTGGATCAACAGCTTTTGCATTGCATCACATTAGATGCAGGTAGTAAAGTTTACCACAAGGTGGTGCAAAAAGTGCAAACTATTAACCTGTTACATAGTGCTTACTTTTTGCTTTCTATGACCAGAAATTTGCTACATTTATTCTCTACTCAATATTTATTTTTTTGTGACAAAAAGTCCCCATCAAATCATATATTTTTGATAACTAGAGACCCCAGGGTATTTCAAATGCTAGTATTTTTAACTCTTTCTATGCACTAATTCTACCACTAGTCTTTGTCATATTTTGTGGTAGTCATTTTTTTGCATTTTTTTTCACACACATTTTACTTCAGGTATGAATTAACAGGTTCTGGTATATGTCACTATGATAAAACAATATGTGTTTAGCAACATCTCCTGAGTACAGAGATACCCAACATGTATTATGTATAAATGTATTAGCCTGGCTGTTTGGGGCAAAAGGGCCACATTTGGGGCATGCACATTTTTCAATGTTGAACTTTGACATTTGGTGATCCACTGCCCATGCCATATTTGGTACATCTTTGAGCCCGGCCGCTTCAGTGTGCCCAACAAAACCGTATATTTTTGAAAATTAGACACCTCAGGGTATTTGCTGGTATATTAACTCTTTGCATGCACACATTTTACCACCAGCATTTTTTCAAAGTTTGGAGTAGTATTTTTGTGTGTATTTTTCCCCACACACCTACTTTAGGTATAAATTTACAGCTCCTGGTATATGCCGCTGTCACACGACACCCCAATATGCGACATCTCCTGAGTACAGTGATACCCCACATGCATGGGTTTGTCGTTTTTTGGGGAACTAAAAGGTCATATTTTGGACGTGTGCATTTTTCTAATTGGAAATTAGATGGTCTCGTCGAACCCACATTACACCCATCAAATCAATCAAGTAGAACACCCTTATGGCATTAATATGCCCAGTATTTTAACTTTCCATCGTGAGAATTGTTTTAAGCTAATGTGCGCTACTTTTAGGAACTTCCTCACAAAAATTTTTTCTATAATATCTTTTTTTTATTTTTTTTTGCCGTTTTTAAAAAATTTTTTTTTATATTTTTGGACTTGAAAGCTTCCCCTGATGGTTAAACATCAGGGGAAATTATTTTTACCATTTTACTGTTTTTTCTCTCTTATTATTTTTATTTTATTTTTTACATCATTTTTTACCTAAATCACCCCAACTGTCCCATCATTAGAAAGCTGGGCTCCATTGACTTGCATGGTTGAATGCAGTACCTTTAGAGTTTTCTAGAGGGTACCTGCAGAGTTTTCTAGAGGGTCTGGAGACCGTCTAGCGAACTTTTTCAACTTGATTGCTTTTTTTACCGGGCGGCAGCCATCTTGCGATTGGCGAAAATTGTGACTGGTCACAGCCCGTCCTGGGGTGAGAATTTGGTGTTGCTGAATTCCTCCTGTTCGAGGCATTTCAGCAACACCATTGAAGTTTAGGAGGTGATCGTTGATCGCCTCCTAAACACTTTTAAAATGGGCATCCGCTGCCATACAGTGTTTGGCGGATTTTGACGCCCCAGGGAGGGGCCAGACACGGCCCCTAGTGCCGATCGGGGTGTTGCTGAATACCTTGAGGTCGAGGCATTACAGCAACACCGTTTGGGTGCAGAAAGCGAACATAGATCGCTTGCTGAACCCATTTAAAGTCATGCTGGTCCTGGGCCTTCAATTGTCGTTAACCCTTCATTTTCGGGTGACGTGCCTGGACTGTCAATTGTCATTAAGGGGTTAAAGGGGTGAAAGTTGGAGCCTGACTGAAACTGAATGACTGACTATGTAACTATGCCTGGCCATCACACCTGAGTGTTCCTCCAGGATATACACACTATCTCCCTCCTCTTCCTGACACATGTTCATGTTACATCTACACACACATGCTAACCCTAAATACTAATATGCACTCATGCTATCACCATACACTAACATACAAACCTACTCTAACACTATACAGATACATATGCTCCCATACTCATGCTAACAACATATAAACACACGCTAACACCATATACTTACATACAAGCAAACACACATACTCACTCTACCACCATACACTTACGCGTACATACATACATACATACATACATACACACACACACAAAGTAACACCATAACACATACATACATACATACGTACAATATATGACCGAAAGTATTTGGACACCTCACCATCACACCTATATGAGCTTATTGGTCATCCAATACCAATAAGATGGGCATTAGTCTGGAGTTGGTCCACCCTTTCTGGCTATAAAAGCCTCCATTCTTCTGTTAAGACTTTCCATAAGATTTTGGAGTGTCTGTGGGAATTTGTGCCTTTAAGCCAAAAGGTCTTTTAAGTAAGGCACTAACGTTGAATGAGAAGACCTGCCTCACAATCAGCATCCCAATTTATTAACTCTACTGCCACTGCTTGTCTATTGAGATGGCTTAATTTTATTTTCATTGAGTTATAAAAACTGTGGAAACATTTATGGCTATTATAACTATATATTTAATTTGGATGTTTCTGCTTGCAGCTTTGGTATGCAGAAAATGAAGACCCTAACTGTTTGGAAGCTCACTGGTGGTGCACAGATTGACAAAATTCAAACAGATGATGTAATGGTGAGAAATTAACATAGTGCATGTGTTTCCATTTAAATGCATTAGATTTCTATATTGTTTGGCTGGTGTCATGGATGCCACACAGGTAGCTTATACATGTGACGATCATGGGGCAACAACACACAGTCTTGTAGCATTTGTGGCCCTTCATAGCTTACATCACCACTGATTGTAAATTTGCCTGTAATAGAAGTATATCACTGGTTTCTGTTCTATCCTCAAATGCCTAATGTCTATGCTAAAAATGTACTTTATAATAAGCTATAAGCTGAAAAATAATGTGTGACTATACACTTTAATGTTAAATATATTCAACTAAAAGGTAATTTCTTTCACAAAATACTTTTCCAGATCAATTAACCTTTTGTTGTTCTTTTCTAAAGTAACTGCCATTTTTTATCAACCTAAAAAAACATTTTTTTTGTCTAACAAGGATATCTGAATAAAAAAAGCCCTATGATATTGTTCTCATATATACTCTCTGTACCACTTAAATAAAACAGTTTGAAACCACTTATGCAGTTTTTTTTTCTTCCAGATGTAGGAGTAAGACTGTTCTTATTAGAATTTGAGAGTTTTGATGGAAAAAAAAAGGTTGATGCTATGTCAAAGATGGGGTAGGGGTGATGGGTTATAATTCCATTTTAATGGCATATGGAATTAATAAGACCCAACAAGACTTATTGGCCCTGTCATCAAATTCACCATTTAAAATCCCACTGAAGGCCTGTGGTAGGTCAGGATCTGGTCAACAACTACAGCCTATATTCTACATTTAGATCTATTCTAGCTGTAGTGATAGTTATTGTCAAAAACCTTTTGTCTACACTAAGCCATTTAAATTTCCATGTTCTATGGGAAAGCTGAATGGTCATTATAAACCATTTACGGAAGATATGTGTACCAAGAAATTTGGTAAAGCTTACACGGCTATCAAGATCCATTAACCCTCCATACAATTGTGTATTCTAAATAACCTGATTGCTTCATCGATGATCGCTACCTGCTCCTTATCACACACACAATTTCCTACAACCACCCACACTCAGCAGTTTTTAGTCTATGCTTTATTACAAAGCTCAGAAGTGGTTTTAATACATTGAAATTGTATGAATTCTTTGGTGACAGCATTAAAAAATTCATAATCATGGGAAAAGCTAACTTTACTGTATATTACCTAAAAAATGCCTCTCTGGGACAGAGTGTTTCTATGTAAACCTATTTCCTTGAAGAGAAGGAATAGACATGCTTTGGAAAAGGCAGTATGTATGACCTTATGGAATTTTCAAATCATTTTGCTATAGTGCCACCTTGAAGATTTATATATGTTTATAGATGTATTGTATGTATATACATAGCTAAATATCTAAATATCAGTTTAAAGATGTAGAATACACACATAAAAAAGGGTAAATATCAGTTTATAGAAATTTAAAAATTTCCTGGTGACAAATAATTCATTTAACTTGAACAGGGGGATTATTGGGTGCTTTTCTTTCCACAAAAACAAAGATCAAAAACATTACACATAAATCAATTTATTTATCCAAACAAAACAGAGGAAATATCAGCCCTCAATCTTTGAATTTCATTGAAATCTGTGAACATTGGTCCACAAAGTAAAGATGTTTGTGTAATAATGTACAATATATTAAAAATATTCATAATTCAATAGCTTTTTCACATTATATTTCACAAACAGTATCACAAAATTTCATTTTTAAGTAAGCAACAATAATTCTAGAAACACTCAAAGAAAAACCATAGCAATGCCCACAGTTACAAGAGAAAGTGTACATTACTGAGTCACAATCACAGTTTGTCTATAGAAAACAGGTATGTTTATGTACAAAATATCACTGATGCCTTAAACTCATTGTCAAAAATTGAATTACATTTTTACATGAAATAAGGCAAATTCAGGAATGCACAAAAGGACATGATATTTAACAAAAGCTAAAACAACTAAACAGATATTATACAGTGCAATAAACAAAATTACTCTCTACCGCTAAGTGTAAAATTATGATTCAGTGCACAAAATAAACACCAATAATTTGTAGTCAACATTGCAAAATAAGGAAACCGAGAGGTTGGTGATTCCTATCAATTTACAGTTTTCTATACACTTCCAGTCTGGTGGTAGATCAAGTGTGTGAAATGGCCTTGATTTAACCCTTCTAGGGACAGACTGGCATGCAATGCATCTTCATGCTGTCCTCTGCCATGTTACCAATGTCACTTGTTTGACGATGAAGGAGTTAGCAGTCTATGGGTCATTTGCTATGTACTGCTTACCTCCTCTGGCATTAGAGTGCCATCAATATCATTGCCTAATGGAAATACACACCAGAGTGCAAAATATCAGATTGTCACTTGCAACCTCTTATATAATCAGTATCCAACCTCAAAGAGAAGGACTTGCAGTAACAGCAGCAGAAATCATGTAATAGCGGGATAGAGCTCTGCAAAATTAAGCATTCCCTGGATTTTATTATATAAATTAACATAAAAGGAATAGAAACAGGGGGAAGGGTTAGGTAGAAATGCATTGGCAGACAGTATTCCACACAGTAGCCAAAGGCATAATATCGACCATATTTGAGACTGTTCTCTAGAAGACACCCCCAACAACCAGAAAGAGGAGAATGTTCTCCTATTGCATTTATGTCATTTATGTTCCTCAAATCTGTGGAACCAATGTTTGCATGTTTTGTTACATGTGATTTTGATATTAGGGAATGTAGACATGACTTGTTACTTAATGGGCGGTTAAGATCTGGGAATTTAATACAGTAGGTGATAAGCTCCTACCAAAGTCCTACCATTGAAGGTGGGATCCATTCTTAGCGTTGTTACAAGGAAAAGAGGTGCTTAGGTTCCAACCACTGTTTATGATGGAAATGCTGGGGTTAGCAGGTGTAATATTGTAACATTTGTTGGTAATTTTCCAAATATGTGTGAGATTAGTGACGAGGAGGGGCCTTAAAGCATCCCTGGAACCGAATGTATGAAAGCAGCAAGCTTTTTTCAGCTCCCTCCAAAAACAGTAGTTGTATTCCACAAGCTAGCAGCACTTTCCTCAGTCCACTGTTCAACCTTCTGGCATGGAAGCTAAACAGTGTTGAACAAATTACAGCTACCTTAGTAGGTCTTATTTCTAATTACTGGCTAGTTGTACCATCAATACCTCTAAAAAAAATTAAAAAAAAATCTACCATTCTACTCAAGCATGAACCATCCAAGCATTAAATGCAAAATGGCTTGGTTTGGAATGAGAATATTTATTATTGTAATCCCTTACCTGAATACAAGTACCTACTTTGTGTTGTAGTTTTTTTGTTTGGTTTTTCTGAAGTTATGGGCTGAAAAAAGGGAAATTAAAATATATGTATTGAACCCATATGTAGGTAAGTGAAAAGATCGCTGAAATGTAAATAAAATGTCTGCATGAAAACTGTCATATAAAAAATCACATTTTTTAAAAAATATGCAATCCTTCATTGATTTTCCTAGTATGAGATGTTTGGTGGCATTGTCCTGCCACACCATGTAGCTATAATTCCAGAGTCAGTAGCACATTCCACTAATATTGCACTTGGAAATTGAACTAAGTTACCATCACTGTGTCTCCATGTGCTTCACTGTTTTGCATGACTTAATGATCTACAGCCACATATGCAATATTTAAACTGACACACTCAGAACAAAAAGCTGGACATATCAAAGACCTCTAGAAAGTCAGAGATCTGAAGTTCACTTGCAGCACCTTAACATCACGTCATGGATCAAAAACAGTGTGGCATTATGGTAATTAAGTCCTCTACGCATCAGTGCCTTAACAAGAAGGACCCACTCTGGCACATCAGAATGTCATTAGCGGAACTTCGGGAATAAACCAGGCCAGGAAGAGGTTGTGTGACTCAGTTCTGCTGTAAAATGAGGTTTTCCAGTTCATCTGCTGAACGCAACAAAAACGCTGCCGATTCCCGATAGCCTGCAACCAGCTGCCTCACTGCATTAATTTCAGTAGGATTTAGCTGAGGTCGGGAGCTTGTGTTGCTGGACGCTGTGGAGCTGGTTGCTAACTGCCTCTTCATGCTCAGATCAGTTGGTCCTGCTAAAGACATTTGAAAAGGAGATACTCATTAAATTACTAAAATGCAATTCTTTGTCTATTTTCTGATAATTCCATCTTCATGTAGCATCTGATTGCTTTATGTGGCGCTTTATTAAGTACCCCTTTCTTCTCGATCAGGCTATTATGAAATTCCCATGGTCATAAAAGGACCCTACTGGGTCTTATAATCAAGTTTATACATTTTCATACTTGGGACATAGTTCAGATTTTAATTTCACCGCTCTGCTTTCATAGTTCAGGCTTGCTCACAAAAGCAAAAATATCTGTGGATGTAAATGTTGAGCATACAAAAGGCAAGCAAATTTGCAGATCAAGCTAAGATGAGTATTACAATATATATCAAATACAATAGATGGTCAGCATTCATATCATGAAAAAGGAAATAGATGGGCTGATTTTTAAGGTTTTTTAAAGTACTTTTTAACATAGAAGTGAACACAAACAGCCCAGAAAGCTTGACATTCTAACGACGTTGCTTAAAAGTACAAAGTAATCAGTAAATATCAGTTATACATTTTGAAAATTAATAAACAGATCTTTATGTAGCTTTGCACGCTAAATAAAATGTAATTATATATATATAAAATGTATTAATTTAAGTAATTAGTTACGATTAGTAATCCGATCACAATCAAAAACTCCTACATTATAGTATGTATTAGGAATATGTTTATGCAACTCCCTATATCGTATGTATGTATTAACTATAAGGTATATTAATTTCGGTTACAATTCAGTTACTCGCTAGATAAGTAATAGTGGTGATAATACTGGTGGAACAGTAACCTGCTATTAAAAAATATTATAAGTTAAAAAATGTAATCAATCACAAAAATAACCAGTGTGTGATTCTTCTATTATGCTCCCAACTATCAAAATCTTGAAACGTGACATTAACATACAAAGGACATAAATCATTATCTGGCAATTGCAGAAAAAATGGTACATCATTTCTCCAGGGTCATGGCAGCCTGAAATGCCATTAGCTTTTAAGGACAACCTGGCAAGTTTTGCAAACGAAGAATATAGGATGTCTCTCCCTGAAGCGGAGATTCATATATGCTCATTGATGAAGCCTTAGTATCTATGGGTGCGCATAGAGGAACCTAACCCCATGTAATGTATGTAGTGCTGATTGATGGGCCAAGTCATTGACCTACAAGTCATAAAACCTGCACGTTTTCATAAACTCACTGTTAATCTAAAACCGAGATCTATCACCAACTTCAATCTTAGTGTATTTATTAAATATAATAACATGCTGCCAGCAACCTTCTTATTTCACATATTCTCCTCTAGAGGTTCAAGCATCCCAACCATCTCCATATTATTTAAACTTCACTTACTGTATCATTCTCACATAGGACCAAGGGTGTTTTAACTGGCCAGCAAAGCAACCCCTCTATTTGCTGCTGCGCGGGGAAGATGCCTGGCAGCCTGGAGGTTATGGTCACACATATGCTTGTAGCCATGTGATAGCAGAAAGGCATGGGCTAGCGTGGCCAAAGGTACTTTTTATGTCCCATTGAAGCTTTGTGTGTCTATATTTAATTATTTAATTCCAACCTACAGTCTTTGCCATCTTGGTGTTTTTAATTACATGTCTACAATGTGTGTATATTGTATAAAAAACTACTTTTTTCCCCCCAATGCCAACTGCAAGAACACACATTATCGCATTAACTGTGCAAAATCAATGAAAGATAATAAAAGACTAAGTCTTGTATTTTGCCTTCTTTGTGTTTTATTGTTTATTCTAAATGTATCTAGTTCATTTCCACACGACCCACAGAAAAGTACCGTATTTGCTCGATTATAAGACGAGGTTTTTTTCAGAGCAAATGCTCTGAAAAATAACCCTCGTCTTGTAATCGGGGTCGTCTTCTAATCAGACCTCAAATGAGGTCTGACTATTAGACTAAGATCCAGATCCCCCGCATCGCTGCAGGGGACCTGGATCCTCCTGTATGGTAACCTCAGCTGCTGCCGGCGTCTATCACCGAGCGCCGGCGAAAGTGCCGGCAGCAGCCGAGGTTGCATAAGCGCATACCTTCCCGGGATAGCCCGCCCACTGTGGGGAAGCAGAGCCGGTTGGGGAGATTCCTCCAGAAGACCGGAACCCGGCGGTACTGCGCTGTCCCTGCACAGACCTCTTCAATTTTCTGGAGGAGGCGGGGCCTAGCGGCGTCACACAGCGTCATGCTGTAATCCAGCGGGAGCTGCAGCAAGCGCCTGCTGAGGCATCACGGTGAGGGAAGTGCCTGAGTGGGTAGTTAAGTGTCTAGGTGGGTAGGTAAGTGTAAGTGTCTGGGTGGGTAGTTAAGTGTAAGTGTCTGGGTGGGTAGGTAAGTGTCTGGGTGGGTAGGTAAGTGTAAGTGTCTGGGTGGGTAGGGAAGTGTAAGTGTCTCAGTGGGTAGGTAAGTGTCTGGGTGGGTAGGGAAGTGTAAGTGTCTCAGTGGGTAGGTAAGTGTCTGGGTGGGTAGGTAAGTGTAAGTGTCTCAGTGGGTAGGTAAGTGTCTGGGTGGGTAGGTAAGTGTAATTGTCTCAGTGGGTAGGTAAGTGTCTGGGTGGGTAGGTAAGTGTCTGGGTGGGTAGTGTCCCCCTATATGCCACTCTGTCCCATGATATGCCTTTTAACCCCCTATATGCCAGAGTGGCATATAGGGGGTTAAAAGGTATATCATGGGACAGAGTGGCATATAGGAGGGTATAAGGCATGCCTGGGGGCAGATGTGCATAACTGGAGGGCAGGTTGGTAAATAAAAGGAAATTAAAAACAAACAAATAGTTTACATGAATTATTATTTATTTACTAGTAAAACTTTTTTACTATGGGGTCGTCTTATAATTCAGGCTTTTTCTTTTTTCCTAAATTAATATTCAGATTTTGGGGGTCGTCTTATAATCGGGGTCGTCTTATAATCGAGCAAATATGGTAATCACTGCCAAGGAACCCGATACATTGTTAGTGTAAGAGCTAGGGAAAACAAAAAAGTTACTATCATGCGGAACAGGCAAGAAACATCGGATGACGGAGGACATCACAGTACTTTCATATGCATTCTTCTTAAATAGGACATTAAACTGTCCCTTTAAATATACAATGTTGTTATCAGGTAAAAATAAATCAATATAGCTCCATTATGAATACATAAGAGTTTTATGAGTTGAACGTGTGCATATGGTATTTTGCAGTAGTATATTCTTTAAATAAAAAAGAACTTATGGAACCTTGTAAATAATTTAAATACTACTAACCTGACTGAAGTATCACTTTACATATTCTGATTAGATATACTGATCTGATTTTCTTGTTACCTTCTGTTAATTCATATTAACCCCTTAAGGACAATGGGCAGTCCCTAAACCCATTGAAAACAATGCATTTTGTGCCCGTACATGTACGGGCTTTGTGATTAAGGGGTTAAAGCTTTGGGTAAGATGGGCATCCTCACTTGCATCAAGCAAATATGTTGATTCACCAGTCTACATCTCTCCAGATTATACTATGTTCTTCTTGAAATGTGCCAATGAAAATTACATGATGGTGAATGGTTATCACATAGCTTTGGTGTGTTTGGTGACATTTACTCTTGGTTAATAACTATTCCTTTAGGAGTACTCCAAGCAGGTAGGATTAGGGGGAACAGAGTAAGGTTGAATGTCGCCACTAGTACCGATATGTACTATCTGTATTCACTACAAGTTCTGAATTTTTATTTCACCCTTGTGCAGAATCTCTTGTGGCTCACCACCCGACGTGGACCTCCTTGCTCTCTTGTGCCTAGAGGGATACCATCTGGATCCCACTGATAAGGGCCATGGAGGCCAAGATTTATGTCTGAGGTTGTTGGTTTCCTCTCAAAGGGGAAGTTTGCCTCGCATTTCGATTCTAGACTGCCTTCGTCGCAGGATTAGACTAACACGTTGAAGAAAATTTTACCTCTGTTATGGCACAAGAGAGCTAAAACTTGAGATGCTTCCAAGCAGTGACACACGGAAGGACAAGCTAAGAAGAGGCTGTCCGTTCTTGTTTTGTATTTATTATATTAATGATGAATGTGATGAATGTCATCACATAAATGTCATGCATTTTATTAAATGAAATTTATTTTACAAAATGTGTATTGCTAAAAAAGGATGCTGTGAAAACCATAAATAATAACTAAACATCTTTGTAACAAGTAAATATTTTAAATTCTGTTTAAAAATGAATCATATAACATTGTTACCTGACACTAGCACTGATGGATATTCTGGAATTTAAAACAACAATGAAAAAGAGACATATGTGAAAGTATTATAATTATTATTATATATTTATTTAATATTAAATATTATTATATTTATTTTTTTTTTTAAATTATATTTATTACATGAAAGGGGACACTGTCTTTAAATAATCAATCATATCTTCTACTCAGTAAGTAAATAAATAATGGGGAGAAACACCTTTTTTTTTTTGAAACTGGTGATAAACGGGATTTTTTTGCCACTGTGCTAATGGAACCCGCAAAGAATTGATTCATAATGCTTAGGAAGACCCTCCAGCAACATGGAAGCAGTTAATACACAGTAATTTACCACCAGCTGACATGGCTTAGCAACTGCATTTTGCATTGTGACAGCCCATTAGTATAAGACCAAGCAGTGTATGACGAGAGTAGATATAAGAAGTATAGAAATAAGGCTTTGGAGTTTTATAAGCCCAGTGTATACAAGGTAGAGCTTGGACAGTAGCCAATCTCCAGCATGCTGTCCCATCAGTGACTCGCTTGTAAGTACGTCATTAATAGAACGTTAGCCAAAATCAGACCAGAGGCTTCGTTTAGAGGACTTTTGCTGTCGACCACACTTAACCTCTCTTAACCATGAATGATTATAAAATACTTATCTTGCCATGCTGTGATGAGTTTGAAATTTAAAAAGGAGGTTTATTCATTAAACAATGCATTGTCGGATGTTTTGATGCAATGGAAAATCTCAGCATACTTCATTAATTGTGCCAAGATTGAAATTCTACTGGAAGAATGGCAGAATGGGCGCTTCATAAATTATAGTTAGAGGGGCAAGTTGAAATGTTTCAGCTACCATCTTTTCAAAGTTTAGTGAATAACCACCATAAGCAATGACAGCAGATTAGAACTATTTAATGTGTGTATTTGCAGGTTCTGACCAAATCTTAGGGTTGAGCAGCCCACCTGCCACACGGGTGCCTCATTTGTGGTGTCCAGAAGAGGCTTTTAATCACTTGGGAGTCTCTTTTGGGTTAAAATGCAGTGCAGTCCCACTGACTCAGCTCCTTCGTAAGCAGTATAGCTTGGGGTACTTTCGTGTAGTGGCTGGCTAAGCAATATATGGCCATATAGTGTGACATACAGAAACATACACAATTATGCTATTCTTCACTTCATGGTTCTTGGGATATCTTATTAAACATACATTGCCTTTTCCAAAGTTTTGTGATTCACGCTTATGTTTTCATAGTTTATAAGAAAAATGACTGACATTCTACATAAAAAGAGGCATTGCATTAGGTGTAGGGCTTATTATTGCTCTTCCCAAATACCCGAAGCCTCCAGAAAAAAAGAGATCCAATGATGATGATGATGATGCCTCCACAGAATCATACAACCAGCATTTTGTATTACTGATCAATATGTTTCATCCTTGAAACTTAGTAGGTCTGCAGCCCCCAAGGGCTGGAGTCTGGCACTCCTGTTCTTGACTAATAACTCTGCAATACGTTTTGAGGTGCACAGCACATTATTCACAATAGGCGCCCCCCCAAGAGACAATTTAATTTAAGGTAGACTGTTGACATTAATTGAAGTTCAATTTACTATGATGCACTTTCATAGTTGTGCTTCTTCTGATTTTGTTCTTAGCTCCAAGATATAACAGTAGCTGCTAAGCTTCCCATAAATTCTCAGCTCTAGACTGGAACCTTAGCCTGTTCTATTCAATCAGTGATGAGTGACAAAGAAAATCAGCTATGTAGCCACAAAGGGCAAATCACTTAGAATTACTTGTATCCCTGCAAAAATCAATAGTTGTTGGTGTGTTACATAATAAACACATTAGTACAAAATTACCTTGCTAATCCAGTTAATTTATGTTAGATTTGTTCCAGTTATTTAACTCTTAGCATCATGTGATGCAACCAAAGAGTTAAAATGCCTCTTTTTTTCCTAAGCATTATGTATTAAACAGAAGAACTGTCCGTGGTGGTGATAAAAACCATTTCATTAATTCATTAATTAATGAAACATTCATTAAGCGCTGCGTAAATTGTTGGCATTATATAAATAAAAGATAATAATAATAATTTACTTTTAATGTTTTAACTTTTCTTTAAGTAATTAAAATGGGCAACTATTTACAGTGTAAAAAGTGTATCAGTGATTTTAATCTGATACTGAGGACCATACTGACACCTTTTTGACCCAATAACTTAATCAAGACTAGGGATGCATGCATCCAGGCCTTGGGGTCCAAGGGATTGGAATATAAATAGTTTTTTTTTACATCCTGCCGCCTCAAGACAAATTGTTTTATGGAGTTACTGTAATCATTATGATAGTTCTTGCAAATTATGTCTACTTTGTATGAATAACATAATTGTATTGCTTGTCTGAACAATTACTTTAATTGTTTCTAATTTCACCAATTAATGATGTGAGATGTGTAATACCCTGAAGGGATTTCCTACATTAAATAGAAATGTGCATAAAAACAAATGCTCTTTACATAAAAAATATGGCATTCATACAGAAATGTTGCAGATTTTTTAGCATTAGATTCTTGCACGATGAACACAGAACGAGTAGGTGGTAGCATCAGGGGTACATCAAAAAGTCGCTACAAGACCTCTGCAGCTATAGGCTGACCCTGATCAAGGACTCCAACGCCCATCATTATAAGTAAACCAGACTCTTAAGTTTCCCGGAATCCTAGACTCGTCTATAACAATACTATTTATTGAAATGTGTAGATCATGGAGTAAGGTGGTTATAAATCACTCATTAGAGTCAACAAGATAACCAACCCTATGTCTTTTAACCTTTAAGTAGAAATACTAAAACTTTTTTACATTTGTAAACTCTGGGGTTAAAATTTAGTTACAAAAATAAAAATGCAATGTTAGACAGCATCCTATGGCCACGGTACTATACCCAAGGGTCTGAATAGAAATACAAAGGAAAAGTGCCATATTATGTTATCATTAATAGTTTAGCTATTATATCGCTCAGTAAATAAGAGAAGAACATGTACAGGATAAAATGCTTCGTCTTTGCAGACCCCTTGAAGCACTGCAGCAGTACATTTCTACCATAATCCCCAGTACAGCCAGGAACCCATCCACCATGACAACGGAACTCACCACTGTTCGTAGTATCCGTGAGATTTAGTAGGCCTCCCCCCAGTCCTCTGTAACTATGGTAACTGTAGGTGCCATTTCCATTGATGTATAACACCTCTTGCGTGCTCGAAACAGCAGACGTGGAATAAGTGACCTGTGCCGTCTCTTGTTTATATGGTTTATCGGCTAGAGCTGTTTCGTCCTGCAAAGACAGTGTGAACATACATTGATTCAATTCAATTTCATGGAGAATTGCTTCATATTTATCAGTTTCAAAAACAACATAAAAACATTCACACGAAAGACATGCATTTTTTGTTAAAGATGAAATAGTGGTATATTTTACAGTCCCATATTTATTTTAAAGAGAGAAGAACTGAAATTCTACTTACACGTGTGTTATCTACACGTGCCCTGCTGTAGTTCCAACATCTACTAATCCTCCTGTCCAACTGGACCAACCAACCAGCCATGTTGGCACTTTTTCCAGCTAGGTTCTCCCGAAGCTACATCCAGCTCCCCACCAATGAAATGGAAGTTCTATGTGCAGACGAGGAAATAATGACTCTGACCTCTAGAGCCAACAGTCCATTGCGCTTGCTTATAATGTTACAGCTTTAGTTGGCCTACCTCAACCTTTATCCCCAACATGAGATTGTGAGCCCACAAACCCATGGGCCAATTAATGAGCCACAAATCATTTGTATATGGGACAATAACCTCAGCAGTTCTGGGTCACTTTAAGATGGTTCTATAGAATTAGCTGTGAATATGTGTGGAATGTCACTAAAAATAAAATGGTTGTCTGAAAAGATATCCACTTTCAGAGCTTCTATTGTCATATAGAGTCAACTTTTTCAGCACACATTTTCACAAAACACAATGGTCTTCTTTGGAGTTGCTATTATTTTCATGTTAGAACAGCGGGCCGGGGAATGCCAATTCACAATAGAGAATCACCGGAAATCCCAATGGCAAAGAAAGTTCTGAGCGCTGTGTGAGATGAGACAGGCACACCTGTGATGATAATCCATGGCTCCTAGCTGGACTAGTTTTAGCCTGTCCCTGCATGTATCAACTGCTTGAACATTTAATAACCCACTGAGAATCTTATACGGTTTATGACTCTGAAGCCGTGATACATTACACTTTTTACAGTGATAGATATCATTAGATGTTTGGTGTTCACTGTGGATGAGAATTTCATTAGCAGAATGATTTTATAAAACTTTAAAAGTAAGATATTAATTTGTATTTTTGTTTATTTAGATATAACGCACTGCAGGACGTTACTTGTGCATATCTACTGCATGTCCTATTGATATGTCCATACCTCCCAACACTTCTAATGGCCAAAAGGGGACACTTATGACTTGAATGTAATTAAACAGTTGGTTAAGGGACAAGGCTTTAGTAACACTTTTTACAACTTTTTTTTAAGCAATTGAAAGTTATTTAAGTAACAAAGGAAGGTATTCACAAGAAGAATAATGTGTGTTATTCACACAGTTTAATTTATAAGATTTTTTCTGCTGTTTCTTTACACATAATGGGGTATAACACTGTGATACTCACACCCAGTAAACATTCCGAGCGCCTAAAAAAACAAAAAGGGGCATCTGGTAAAGAAAAAAGGACAGAGGGATCTGAGTCCTAAACAGGGATATTTAGGAGTTATGGATGTCTCTTAACCTACCAACTACTCGTATTACATCCCCTTGAACTGTAATATTTAATATAAAGAGCGGAGTGCACAGGCGCTCATAGACATGCTAATGGGATAACCATTTCATACAGCTTCTTACCAAAATGCCTTCAGCCTCGCACATGAACCAAAGGCTGATAATGATGGCCCATGTAGATTTGTAAACAAGTATTGCACCCTGAAAAATATTTTTTAAGGGTACTTATTCCCAAGACCTCAAAATACCGTGACTGCTCACAGTAATAGTATAACGAGTAGATACATTAAACAATTAGAATGAGGGGACAATTTATTTAATAACACAGCATTTACGGATTAAACTAAAACTCTTTGTTCAAATGGGTTAGAAAACTTTTGGTGCTCAATGAGTTAACACTGTTTAAACTGCACCGGCTCCCTTAATAAGCTTGAGATATCTAAATATACGATTGATTTACAGCTATGCTCCTTTTTATACTAAGTGTCACGCCTGCCTCCAGGCAGGTTAGGTTACCTATCCAGGGCTTTAGCAGCTGGACATGTCGTT
Source organism: Spea multiplicata (assembly GCA_009364415.1). Taxonomy (NCBI): domain Eukaryota; kingdom Metazoa; phylum Chordata; class Amphibia; order Anura; family Pelobatidae; genus Spea; species Spea multiplicata. The sequence goes on from VKOC01014894.1 coordinate 24,853, forward strand.
TGGAATGCTCCTCACTGGCATCACTGTCTCGTTACCAGGTAACCAAATGAAACTAATGATGCTTTCTGATTGGCTACGGATAAATCTTTATGATAACTGTATACATCTATGTGTGCTTAAAAATACAAAATACTACATTAAAAAACCACCACTAGAATGATAAAGCGATGCCGGCAGCACACATGCACTTTATTAACATGAAAACGGATGGCATTAGAGAAGTACTTCTATTCAGTGTAAACACTTGCATGAAACTGTTCTGTACGGGCTGTTGCTATGACAACTATCCAGAGGCAAATGTCGGGTCATCCTGCAGAAAATGTGTCTAGGCCATAATTGCTTTGTCAGAGACCTAATAGCTGCCGTCATCTTCCTCTAGAGTCCTTAGAAACTAAAAGCAATACCAGAAATACTTAAAGTCAAGGGTTATATATATATATATATATATATATATTTACACCCTCACTTTTTTCTGTAATTAAAGAAACAGCCGCTCTGTGAGAGATATAACACATTAAATGTACTTTTGTATTTTTTTTTACTCTTCCCTATATATTTATTTCAGTGCTATCGTCATGAGGTATCCAGTAATAACTGATACATTCCTTGTGATACATAAAAGATAAAAAGAGTATGTAAGACATAAAATTCCTGCAACACAAACAAAAGTAAAATCTCTTCTTCTGTCGCAGGGCACAGAGATATGTATTTTACTAAACTTGGAACTTTCTGATATTACTATGCATTATGAAGGGCAAAACCCAGCAAGCTTCCCCTGCAGGAATGGCACCCTGCATGTAAATAAAACTAAAAATAAAAATGTATTATGGCTCTCATTTTCCTCTCATGGCTAACATGGAACTAACCTATATCATCTTTAGCCCATTACAGTTCCTGAGTCTTACATCAAACTGGGAAGCCAAGCCAACAGACCGTTCTTTTTGATCCAAACAAAATAAATAAATAAATAAATGTTGTTCCACCTCTCCTGTTATTGGTTAAAAAGCCCGTAAATGCAAACGAGACATGCCATTAAGCAGTATTTACATCGTGAAATGGCTTTGTTTCCAGTAAAAGATGGTATTTCACATGCATTAACATGACCTATGGTCTGTAATATATAAGATTCTAGTTTTGATAGTTTTGATCAAAAAAATTTTGAGTTTTGATCAGGGAACTTCAATGCATCTCATTTGATCACCTCCTGTACACTTGACCTTATAACGTGACCTACATGTAACGGGAACTGATATCTAACAGAAAAAAGACAGAAACTTAACATGGTAAAGAATCACCACAATCGATGGGCAAAATGCCACAATATCCTCAAAATCCTCTCATTTGTACTGCATCAGTGACAAGTCTACCTGTCTATTTTATATATATATATATATATATATATATGTATATATATCGGGTTTTACACCTTCACACGTACATTACTTAGGTTTCTAATAGTTTATTAATGTTTATTTTCTCAAGATAGTACAAAGTAAATAATGCTTGTAGAACTTAAGTAGCTACAAGGTCATGTTTCAAAGAACCCTAAAGTTAACATTATTAAAAGATGCCGGATTATCAGGATACATCATACAGGACACTGCTGTATGATCTCTTAACCTCACCATGGTTTGTATAATTATACACTTGTTTTATGGAAACACATCTCTAAAGCTCATTAAATTATTAACAAACATGAAACTCAACGGTTGCTGAATTTCCCAGGCCAGTAATTTATATTCTGCTCATGTCAATAGTATATAACAGAAGTGTCAATAATATGTATCAGAGACCTGGGTACTGAATTACAGTAAGTCTTCCGGCCACCAACTGCTGTTAAGGGATTTGATAAATCAATTCCACAATGTATTATATACTTGCCTTCGTAAGATAAATGTGTTAGCAGCGGTGAAGTCAGCGGTGTTACTATAGAGGATAAGACTACTACACATGTAATTTCAAGTAATCAAGTATACTTTACTGCACAGAGATATGGACAATACTTGTAAACTGAACTGGAATTTGTTTCCCAGTAAACTGGATGTAATTGTTTGCTGTGGGAAGATCAGACACAGACTTTGTTTCAATGGATGGGGAAAAACTAGAACCATTCTTATTATTCAACATGTGAACTGCTGCAATTAATAATGAGTGCTAGTAATGTATTCCTCTGTTACTTTCACACATTCTCAGCATTATACACGTTTCCTAAGAACGTAAAAATTACCTGTGGTTTATCTAATCTCATCCTCTTGGCAGCATTTCGGCTTTCGCTTTCGCAAGCTGATGCCAGGATGCTTTCTGCTACAGCCGAAGTAAGATGTGAAGGGATAGGCCGAGACTAGAAAAAAGAAAACATGTACATAAAACAATTAATGACCTGACAACACAATCCATTATACTTTGCATTGTTTTGTGGACAAGAGTGGGCACTTGCTGAAATAAATGCCACGTGAAGGAGCACATGTAGACAACAACTGAAAGGGGGAAACAAGACTTTAACGGATGGAAAATGAAGACTGCCCACCATAACCCCACCATATGCGTTCATTGCTTTGAATCTGCTTTATTAAGGCACACAGTGATACAGCAGCTGCATGCATTCTTCTTATTACAGTAAAGCTGTTGTAGAAAAGGAAGTGTCCTAACAAGATGCCCCAACAAACGCATTCATGTTTACAGACACATTATAATAATACGCTGTGCCTGTTTGATGTAAATGATCTCTTTTCTGTGATTCATACACGTTTGCCCCAGAGAATCAGGCTTTTGCCAGTTTCCACTTTGTCTTCTTCTCAATGCCAGATTGAGGCACCAAAGGCTCTAGAAAAATAGCCCTCCATATCCAATCACTATGCCACCACTAAGGCTGTGGTTATCTAAACCAATAAAACTAAAAGTATAATCAATAATGGTTTTCAGGGATTAAAACCCCCATTAATATCAGAAGAATGCAGTAGTTACATTACATGAAAACAAGATTAAAGAAATAACAATCCAATACACACATTGGAGTTTATTCACTAAAGCAGGAGTTGATGGGTGAGTTTACAACTCCCTGAATTCACTATATATTATTAAGGGCCGTCCCTTCCTTTTTTTCCTTTGCAGTAACAGATGAGATGGCCCTGCATAACATACAGTTCAAAGAATGTGGTGACTTCCAAGAAATGTCACTGATTTCAATATGCTTTATAAAGAGCAATCCAAGCTATTCTTGAAGCTGGAATGGCGGTTGGTCCTTTATAAGGTAAAGTAACTACCAAGAGCTTTGTTTATGAATTGGAGCTGAGAGCCGTGGATACTTGGCCCTTCATAATGTAAACCAACTACCAAGAACGTTCTGTGTGTTTAACTTGCAATACGCTTATCTCTGGATCTGTCCCAGAAGCTCAGGTATGGCAGGTGGTTGCCGGCCATCCAGGGCAGCCGTTTCATCTCCAAAGACTGGCTCACTGTTGCCAGGGGTCATTTTCATTGTAAAATCTTAAATACTGGTACCCACAATTGTTGCTCATTTTAGGACAGATAGTAAAATAACATAACCTATACCATATGTTTACCTGCATTTTACAGTAAAAGCAAGCAATTGTATTTTTGTTAAGACGCAAACTTGAAGCATGTCATATTTATTTTTGTGGCCTGAATTTTCCTTTAGAAATCACACAATAAAGTGTAATAGAGCAATGTTCTTTCTCTTGATATGTATCTTTATACCTTCATCCTAGGCAAAGGAAATGCATTTGGCTAACAACCAGTATTGATTAAGAACACACACATATATTACGTGGAAGTGGGGACAATTCTACACCTCTAACAATATTCTACTTGGGTCATAGAATGGTAACGTGATCGTGCCAATAATTTGGCAGAAACAACAGTAGGGTAATATTGCAAGAGTAAGGCGGAATCTCTGTTAAGTCTCTGTAGGTAACTCTGGTCTAAATATCATTAACTTAGCTTATATTTAGAGCTGTATTTGATACAGTTCCAAAAGTAATTATAATGATAATACAGTATAGATATGGAATGTAGAATAGTGTATATAACCTGATTCCAAGGTTCTGGTGCAGGATATGCTTAAATTAAGTATGTTTAATAAGGGCTCCAGAGTGCACACACAAAGAAACAAAATATTTTTTACAAATATATATATATGGAATGGGTGCCAGCACAAAGGTTACCTCCAAACATGCCAACAAGAAAAACAATGAAGAAAAATATAAATCCATGCCATATATATACAGTACGGGTGGCCAAAAGTACTCGCATCTAAAAGCAATACCAAATAATAGAAAGGAATAAACACGCAATGGAGATTCATCCAGAATAGGCCTTTGTCAAGAGTGAAATGTTCTTTTTGGCGTAATGTAAAATAACCCCGCAAAGTTCAAGGTCTCCAACAAATAAGCTCTCTCTCTGTGGCCTTGCATATCCTCCAACTACCAATGCAATGTCCTATTCAGACTGAGGTCTTAAAGAGATTTTTTACTATGATGTAACACGCAGCTATTCTGTCACTATCTCCACAATGAGATTGTACACTGTTGCAGGGCTCGTTCTTTGAGGACAGTCTGAAGGTTGCATATATTTTATGCCTGTGCTAATGCATAAAAAGTTAATTGCGGTATAGAAGAATGCATGTATTATTCCCATTATGACTGGAATAAATATAGTGTGTAATATTTCTCAGAAATATATTGTCAGTTAATGGGAAAATGTGTTCCTTAAAAGCAGTCTTTTTTCTACAATTACCCGCTATATCTGTGCCATTGCTAAAACATTGTGAGAAGAAGTGGAGCTGAGGATAATTTAAGGTCAAATTAAGTCAATTAGTACTCTGTAACAACAATGCAACAATAACAATATATTGTAGGCCTTGTAACACCAAGCAATGTATCGCAGGCCTTGTAACACCAAACAAAGAATGGTATTCGGATTTTACACTTAATGTGTATTCTGCGCTGCTTAAAAACATAGATGGGTCATTTACTATTAAATAAAGAACCTGCTTTGGCCCATAAAGGTAATTGTGTGGGTTAAGAAAAATAGTAGCAATATATTTGTAATGTGTCCTTTTGTCCTCACACAGTGATGTTTATAAAAAGAAAAACAGGTCATTTCGTCTTCAACGCTGTGACTGATAAAGGGTGTCTAATACAAAGCATTTTGATGGATTTGGCCGGCACATTTAAGGTTAAGATGGCCAACCGAACAACAACAAAAAACCTTAAGGGTAAAGGTTAGTTTAATGTATGCGATAGCTGAGCGTCACCTTATACCTTATGAGACGTTCACCAGAACCTCTTCTGTACATTTGTCCTGTCTCCCCGCTCTGATGCATTCCGTCAAACCCATTGACTGCTCAGCAGTGTGCATGTGCAGATAATTACTGCCAGCACTGGCTCATGTGAGACTTCCAGGGGGTCCAACACGGACCCCATTGGTTTCAAGGGGAGTTTTTCCAGCCAGTGATCGTCTACAGAAAACTCAACTGTTCAGCTCTCAAACAGTGCTATTCTGTGTGGCTAGCGATATCCAAGAGCCACCTAACTTTACACTTCAAGTTTAGTCCCAAAACCTGCTCTTATAATCACAGATATAAAACTACTCCAATTAAACTCTTTCCAGCCGATAGCAGTCAGATGTAGAACTGTGTGGTGGAAAACTCACTTCTATCTGTCAAGCACGCCTTTAATGTTCACCCACTCATCTTCTGCCGCTAGTCATGCATTTAATATATCTTCTTACTACTTCAATATTTATCTATTTCTCATTTGCTTTAGCCAGCAATATCATATTTTATTGAGTGTATTGTGCATCAAACATGTTAAAGATAAAATGATCCAGTGAAAACAATAGCGGTGCCACGCTCTGAGTGCTCAAACGCAACGGACCAGTTACTTTGTATAATGTATGGAACATGGGCAGTAGTGGGCATGGCCCAAAGAAAGAAGAAACTGACCAGGAGACTGGAGGGAGAAGGGCTTCACCCGGAGACTCAGAATCAAACGAGGAGAGTTCCAGGGTATGACTATGTCTTTACTCTTTGCGTGAATATGGTTTTACCAATACTTGATATTGGCCAAACAGGAAAAGCCAGGGCCAGAAGTAACAACTACATGCTAAATCCTAACTGCACATTGTTCTGTATTCGGAATGAGAATAAGAAATCTTTGGTCTACTAGTTGATAAACAGCATCATAAAACTACCCTACTAAATGCTGAATGTAAGGGGAAAATACGTGATTGATATATATTTCCCTTACTGCCCAACTCCATACACAAATTCACTGTGTCGTTTAAATACTTTAATGCAACCCTAGACACGAAACAAACAAAAAGCTGATTAGTAATAATGACCATTAACTACATCCCAAGCAGCAAGCCTTTTAAACCAGACACTATTCTGAAGAGGTTGTATAACTTGGATAGAGAAAAGTGGAAATATATCAGCTAACCTGTTCAACCTAAATACAGCCCTTACCACTAACCTCGATGATGCTGAATGCATTTTTATATTTTATAACATTTTCGTGAGGTATCCCTCATGGTGAACTTCAACTAAATCTGAATCAATGAGACCTAAAGACTATGTTCCTGATGGGCACTAGAATTCTAGAATCAGGCACGGTAAACATGTTCATATTTATACATTCTCAGGTGTATTCTCATTTCAGGTGATTATAAATTATTACATGTGTTAATATAAAATGCCACACTTATTCCACAGGCATGTTTTGTTTCAGCCACAAATGGGAAATAAATCAGGAATGATGAGAGGATTAAAAAAAAATAATAAATAAAAAAATATGTTTTGATCTAAAATCATTGGGTAGGGTTGGGTAGACACTAAGATGAAAACAAAATAGTGCCATGAAATTACGTATGGGGGGTTTTGATGGGCTTGATTTTACGTCAAAACTCACCATCTCAAAACCACTTCTTTTCATCCGCCTGCAGGACTTGAGGTAAGTGCGTATACGTTTTCTGGCACGTTCTTGGTACTCAGGGAATTGTCGCCTGCATGAGTCAATGATAGCCTGGATCTTTTCTTTGGGCTGCTTAGAGATAGGGACCATTCGGTCCAAGTTTTCATCTACAAACAGCCTTACAAACATCTGTTGGTAAGAGGGAGACAGAGGAGAAGGGGTTGGAGGGCTGCTCTCTGCTATTACTACCTTTCATTTCTGACCCGAAAAGAAACTTTGCTTCGGAAAATAAATACGGTTCGCAATAAGAGCTGACATACTACACCAAGCGCAGCTCCTGCATATAGTAATTTCATATCAAAAGCAGAAGGGCAGAATGTAACGATTAGCAAGTTGGAAAGAATGAAACGTAACATTAAGGTTGATCTTCTTATACAGCCTGACTAATATTGATTTAAGGTACTCTGCTTATTGTCCCACAGAGATTTTCCGTTTGAATCAGAATAAAGCAGTTTTTTGGTCAACATGAAGGTAAACATTTGTAGCTAAGGTACAGATCAGGAACAAAACATCATAATGGTATATCAGACAATACACTTCCATTCAATTCAATGTTTGTAGCTTGCAAAATAGCCGCTGAGTCCTTTTCTATCACACCACTAGCATCTCGGAATTGCCGCTCACACCATTTAAGTTAATTTCTCTTATTTTTAAACACGGTGGAGGTTATTGAAAGAATATTATTCTGGAATAGTGCAATGAACATGAACATTTCACTGGTTATGCTGGTGATGATATCTCCTTCCAATCTTTGCACCAGAATCCCTTTTTTTACATACCGACCCCCATGAGTCTGCAGATTACTTTTACTTCCATGAGCTTTGAGACTGTTCAGCAACAGCCATGTTTTCAAATGTCACACATTTGTATTTTCAATTGTCAGTAGTATATTTTTATTGCTAATAACAACATCATAAGGAGATTGGGCTGTTCCTATAAAATGCTATTTTTTCTGTCATGTTTTATGAAGGCAGTTTCAAAAAACTAACACAGGACTTATTTATAATCATTCATTTATTCTCGTACAGAACAGAAGGGAATTTTCACCTCCCTGTCTACAAAGACAATCTTAACATCACAGAAAGTTTGAAAAGTGCCGTGTAGAATTGTATTTCATTTTTTTTCCACATGTAAAGTGGCTGATGTAGGCTACTGAAAATCATCCATGTTAAAAACAAGAAGATACCAAAGAACAACCCAAAAAGACACCCTAAATCCAATATTTGTCTTCATAGACCGACTGCACATATACCTTGCATTACAACTTGTTAGTCTGGCACGGCATGGAATCACCGTTTATCTCCTAATTCTACAATTGTTTGTAGAATGTTAATAATAAGCAACTATGGGCATGTGTTTTGCATTTTGTGAAATAATATGAAGAATTAGTAGCCTGTATCACACAAAACCCTGTGTCTTACAATATCAATGCTTATCAGTCGTAGTTGTTTGATATTCTCACTACTGAGAATTAATGGCTCGTTTCCTAACATTAAGTCCACAAAAAAACTTGCTATTGTGCGGAAAGCTATGAATAAGTTTCTTCAATGAGATGGTTACTTTCAGTAACTTTCCACCAGAATATTAACATAAAGTAATTTAAAGGAATTTAAAGAGGAAATGATTGCTTGTGTTTATGTTTCCAGTCATTTTAATTGTTTTGAAAATATTTAGTTTCATAGTTTTACCTAAACAAACCTAAAGAGATCTGTGGCATAAGGCTAGCGTAACCAATCAGTTTTCTGTTATACATATACAGTGGGACTTTGGAAGATTTGCTGATACATGTGAGAATATTGAAACTAAAAATATATCAAAATATTGGTATCTGCACAGTATACACTGGAAGGGGTAACACTGAACACAAGCTTTGGTGAGATGACAACCATATCTTCTTTCATCAAGTGATTCCTGGCATAACATGATGAAAGTTCTAGTTTCCAAAGAGTTGGAGAGCCAAAGGTCTGGTACTTCTCTATACCCCGAGAAAAACTATTATTGCTATATTAGTTTCATATAACATGACGCTAAATATTCACTTACATTAAAAGCTTTAAGACGCTCTGCTTCTACTCCATCTGATTCTGTTGCCTTCTCCATATCTTCATGATCATCATGGTCATCTTCATCATCGTCTCCCCGATTCAAAGAGAGGTCTTCACCACATCCACCTACACTTTCATTTTTACCAGAGTCGTAGCTGGAGTAGCTGTGTGCTGGGGACTGAAACAAACACAGACACGTATCAGCACCATAATCTTTTTACATGGTGTTCAATGGGTTATAAGCCATTAATTGTATAGTGCGAGTACAATACGTTGGGCAAGGATGGAGCATTTCATCTCCAAAGTATATTACATTTTAAAGAAAATAACATGTATACATATGGAAATTGTACATTTTGATGATAGATTCCCGGAGCATTGTGGTTGCTTGTTGGTGTTATAAAATTATTTAAGTAGTTCAAAGTCCGCTGCCCCTAGATAATGGCAGGCTAGACTCCGTAATCTTCCTTAAGGCCCAACTATGCTGTTTAGTAGCCTTCTAGGCTTTCCAAGGAAGGATTAGTATGAAAAAATTGATATATCTTTGTACGTTAAAGCATATTTATTATACTTATTTACCTAGATAATAACAATTTAAAGAAACATTCTGGTTCAAAGTGCTAAAATTGGTGCAATTACCATAGCAATTAATTGTATGTTCCTGTTTTGTTACTTTGGACCAAAATTGCTCTTTTTCATTATGTGCATAGAAATGTCAAATCCTATGCAACACACAAACAAAACACTTTACTCGCAAATGCATTACTTAACTCCATCAAACGAATATACTGCAAAACGGTATATAGATATTTTTTTTCTATTAAATGACATCATCATACCATTGGTTTCCCGTAAAACCATAGAACTTTAACAATGAAATCAAGGAAACAATTGTAATGAGAACATAATAGAAACAGATTAGCCTGTAAAGTGTATGCAGTATTTTGTTATTGTACAGAAAGCATGCATGGAACTCACTTTCTTCTTATCCAGCTTTTAATACAATTAATCAGGTTACTGAAACTTTATACACCCAGGGGGAGGGCAGGATCAAGCTGCGGGGGTCTGTAATGATGTTTGTGCAATCTTGACTCTTTGAATAGGTACCTGAATTTATGGACATCTTAAATGAGCTAATGAGTTATATTTATATGCTTTGTCTGAGGAGACATATTAGCATGCTGTGAAATTTTATTGAGAAAATAGCAGTATCTGCGATGCTAACTTTCCATTTAGCAGGTCACTTTATTCCCACCTTTTCATTATAGTCATTATTTTTTTTATTATTCTAACTAATAGATCTAAGCTGTTATTTATGACATTGGAAGTGGCATGATTATTATTATTAAAATTATTAAAATATCTGGGTTTTAGAACAGCAAAGACATTGCAGGTTCCCTTTTTTAATTCTTGTAGATAGGATTATTACTTTCTTGCTATTATTATTATTTATTATCTTATATAGCGCAATCATTTTCTGTAGCGCTGTACATTGGGTAAACAGGACATAACAAGTAGTATGTAACATAACAATTAGACTTACAGAAACAACAGGTGAGGAGGGCCCTGTTCATAAGAGCTTACAATCTAGAGCTATTGATTAAATATGTATATATCAATAATATGTTGTCTTACCTTTTTACTACCTTTTGTAGTTATATTAAATAATAAATATTATAAATAATGGGGCAATAAAGGGGAGATAATCAAAAAGATGTCACAAAATGTATATGATTACATTTTCCAGAATGCATCAGTCATGCCAAAAGGTGCACAAATAAGCTTTATAAAAGAGTGCATCTCATGAAGTATTTATGAATACTGCTTATTCTGTTTATACATCTTTACGCCCCCTCACGTAATTTGCCAGGCACATGTGACACCTATATATTTCACCCCAAACCAGAATCACTTGCCATCTATGTGTAATATACATACTACATATTTTCTGTATGCTTACTCTGTAACAAATGTTATTATTATTATCACTAATTTACATAGCACCAACATTTTACTCAGCAAATTGTACAGTGCATACATTCAAGGGGTCTGCCGAAACTAGAACTGACAGACAAACCGACACATTAGGTAAAGAGGGCCCTGATCGCAAGCCCACAATCTAGAGGATCCACAAATATTCTACACTGACATTTCACGCATTTAAAGCAGATGTGGATGTGGAAAACGCAGAATACGGGATTGGATGGGGTCGCTATTAAGCGTCTACCTTTGCCAACCAAATTGGTGTTTTGGGCATGTGCTTAGTCCCTGGTGATATTGTGCATTATACATGTATGCAGTACAATATGGATGTTTTGCATATGGAGACATACCAGCATTCAATACGCATATTTCTACTACACATTATACACATCCTTTCAGCTTTCTTTCCTGTGGTTTGTAAACTGCCCGCTGTGTACTTAAATCACCAAGAACAATAATAACATTTCACAGGGATACAGGCAGCTCAGTAACCCAAAACCTTCCTAGAACCTTCACATTGACTTTGTGATGTGTATGCATGGCTCTCTGTTGTTTAGTGCGGCTCATGAAGGGGCCACTACAAATGAATAACACTAGCAGCATTCAGATAGGCCTGGTTTATTCATACCTCCCAAGTGTGCCTGTTTGTAAGGGACAGATCTCCCCTGGGACCCAAAGACCTCCCCTGGAAGCCCAGAAGGTTTGCTGAGTGTATCACAGTGCCAAAAGACACAATCGTGTACCAAAAAATTGTGTTTATAAATAATATTGTGTAAAAAAATGCATTGAGGGACCTCAATAGGTCACAACGCCAAATATAACAAAGTCTATTTAACCCACTATTCACTAGCCACACCCCAACACCGCCCATCCACTAGCCACACCCAACACCCCCTCCACTAGCCACACCCCCTAAAACAAAGGGTTCCCTCTTGGTCCTTTGAAATATAAAGAAGGATGTGCACAGGAGGCAGGAGTTCCATCTATAAACCTCACAATGAATAAGCAGCGTTATATTTTTTATGGGGCTACGTTATTTATGAAATGACAAGCTTTCAAAACCTCCGAGGTTACTTCAACGGGCAAACTGCAGCTTTAGTCTTTCCTTTATAGTTTTCTGTCATCAGCCACTTTGAATTTATAGCCATTAACCTTAAGGTATGATATTCTTGCTTGTTAGCAAAATCACAAATAAAAATATCCAGTTGTCAAAATTAATCTTCTTCCATCACCATTAACGGGCCGTCACCTACACCTGCAGGCCAGGATCTGGCATGTTTGCATTAAACGCTGCTGTTTGGAGGGCAGGGAAAACCTTAGTGGCACTCAAAAGAGTTAAAGCATTGGACCCCAATACCATCCCCATTGATATGTTGGCCCTGCCAGACTCCACGTTTTGATGATGTTGTTTTCTACGCTGCCCGTGTTTTCATTAGCTCACTGATATCCTGAATAAAATGCGCAAAGCAGGATCCACTGGTTGGTTTATTTGAAATGAAAGAAGGTTGATTATGAACGAAGCAAAATGAACATGATCAAGAGAAAGTGGCTTTGCAGCATATTAAATAAAGGTCAAAAGTGGAAGTGGGGAATAAATGAAAGGATGCACAGCTCATTATAATTTGGAATAGGTGAGAAAGATGATGGTGTAAAGTCATGCGATACTTCTGCCGAAGGAAGCACGATCAGAGGGATGCAGCAGATAATTAATGAATGGGGGCCATGATGACCGGATTCCTGCTAGTTGGTATAATCAGCAAAGTCTTCATAAAGGATATCCTAAAAGGTCAATTTACATATTCTGTGAATGGCCAAAGAAAGAACTCTGGCAAAGACACTGTCAGAATGACAAATACTATTAATAAACAATATGTATGGCTATTTATATGCAAGAAATGAATACATGCCCAGGTGGGGGCATTAACCCTTTCCATTTATTTCCACTTAAAATGACAGATAGCAATCGTAATTGTTTTATTGTTTTATTTCCTTTAGGTATGGGTTAATATATATATAAATATTGCTACCATTGCATAATAACACCTAGCGATCAGTAAATAGCCTCAAGGGAGGAGTGTACTATGAACGAGAGTCACGGACACGGCCATCCTCTTAAGCAAACTTTACTCCATTAGCCAATATATTAGCCAATATATTGGTCCTGGGAGTTAGTGGGTATCAAGGACTCGGCGGCAACAGTTTTTCCACAGGTTCCTAATGATTTATACATTTTAAAATTAAACTATAATTTAAAGCCAAACCATCTGGACTTGAACTAGCCAGAGGAGAGCATGACAGCTAATGGGACTGATTGAGTAACAACTTATTGATAAGACATAAGAACACACATTGAAATACACATGTAAGTGACAAAGTAACAGATTAACATTTGAGACAGTAAAGACAACACAGCCCGCATAACAGTGTTAAGAGTCACATTTTCATATTGATTTCTACATTATGTTATAACTGGGAGTTGTTAAAAATTCAAACAATCAATTAGAGGAAAACAGGGTAAGATAGAAATACTTAACATTACTGTCAGTCAAACGTTTAGCTGACATGAATTCCCATGTTAAATGCAATCTTGAATGAAGTGATTTACCTGAATTAGGAAATTTTCTGTGTTATCCAAAGTTGTAACTTTTTTAAAAAAAATGTGAAAAAGAGAACTTAACACTGGCAAATTGCATATTATTGTGTTACATAAAAAACCCTACATGGCATGTCCTGAATTTGGAGCAAGAATCTTACGAACGTTGCACCCATTTACCCATAGAACAATGAAAAGCGTACAACAGGACCATTTTCCATATACCTGTATTTACCAAATAAAAAATCTTCAAACTGACCTAAGGCAATATAGCGTATTTAGGAATATATAAAGATGGTAAGGATAAACTGATCACAGACATAAGGGAGGACAGGTAGCATCTGCAACACAAGCTGCTGGCAGGGACGCTTTAGCAATGGACAATGTGGGCAGCTGCTCACGGTTTACAGTCCACAGGGGCCGATATATAAAATCGCAACAGTAATAACAACAGTTACTATTGTTATCATTTATAGAAAAGGATGGAGCCAATGTTTTTTTTTGGGTTTTTTTTCATTTCTTGAGTCCCATATTTATATCTATAATCTATTAAAGGTTCTCTCGGGGACCAGAAAATCCTAGAAGCAGTTCTGAAAAGCGGAATGCCTTTGGCTGGTGGCATCATACTGTTACTGGCATCCATCTCTTTCCAGTGGTTTTTATCTTGTGGTAACTCAATACATGTGGAATGTGTGGCAACCTCACTGAGAATACCTTATTGTACATCTATACGTATATCCTGGGCACACAGCTCTTTTCACATACCACCGCAATCATGGACTTTGCCCATTGTGTAACAGTCACTTTGTGTTCCAAGGATGCTACTATAGCAACCTAACCAAGGCAACAACATAACATTAGGAGCGGAACTCATGTTACACTAAGCAAGGGCTCAATATATAGCATGCACACACTACGGATCCTAAAAGCCAGATTCCTTTATGTCAAATCCTGGGTGCGATAAAGTCAAGGAATTAAGATGAGAAACATTTGGCAGCAATGTACATGTTTCCTCTTGCGGGTTCTATCTAATTCGAATCACTATATTGCAACCCTCCTTTCTTTTCATGGGCACTTAAACTCTGAAATGTCAAACGCAAAATTAGCCAAGTGTTAGCAGATGCAAACACATACCAGTAGATAACACTGATCAGGAGAGGCCATACAAACATGCTCCAAGACTGAAATATTCTATCAAAGTTCTATAATACATTCATAAAAAAAACATGACATGCAAGCAGCAAAGGGTACCTTGCTTCCATTCTCCCTTGTATCCCGTTCCATCTTGATATCACTGATTGATAGGTTCTTGTACTTGGTTTTGCCATTGCTGCTGTGGTCATCTATTCGGAATTCGGGATTTAGTGGAGTAGTCAGGGGGCAGTCGCTCAGATTCAAGGGCTGTTCATCTTGTTCTGTAATGGCTTTTCCATTGCTGCTGGCTTCAGTGATCTCCCTGCCGTGAGGTCCTCCTGTAGTGTTGGAACTGTGTCCCACTGTTTCATTGCCACTAATGCTTTCTGGAGCTGAATCATCTGTAAAACATGCATGTACAGCATAAACTATATATATATATATATATATATATATATATATATATATATATATATATATATATTGCAAAGATTCTGAATGCAAAATGATTCATTTGTTCATTTCTCAATTATATATATACAAAAATTTCTAGATTAATCCATTAATTTTATGTTTTTTAACATAATGGCCAAATATCCACCCACAACAAAATGTATAGTTTTTCTCTGTGGTATTTTCATCATATAAGCGACACTGGAGCCATTTGCGATTGCCATTCCAAAAAATACCAAAAAAAAGGAGTTAGATACATTCTGAAGCTAAATGAAATCTCTAGCTCTTACAACCAATGAAACAGATTTTACATGTTATTATCATCACGTGGCCTATAGGCAATGCAAACATGTTCATGCTGCGGTACCTGAGATTTTGTAAAACTGTTTTTATTTATAAGGTGCAGCCACATTCAGTTAGTCCTTTCAAAGAAAGCATCATAGCATTTTTATATAATAAAATACATTTATTTTTACATCCATTATATTATTTCTAGACTTACTAGTAATGCTACTGTGGTTCTATAAGAAATTAAATAAATATTCCTCCCAACCCCACCAAAGCTTATTTCACAATGTTCTATGTGACTGACATATAGAATCTTTTTTCTTAATGCATAAATGCATTAGAAGTGCATGCGTAGAAAAATCAGGGCTTACTGGTCAATTGCAAAACGGAAGTTCTGTATAGAGCTTAAGAAATAATATGGGTTCCTTTATGTACCCAAAATATAAATATATTCTTAAATATTGTTTTAATGCAAACAGGCCCATTCTGTGTGATTCTGATTAAAAATAAAAACTATGATATACCGTATGTAGACTGATGAAGGCATACTTGCATTTGCTACAATCAGTTCCATTCCTTTCATAGTCAGTATTGCACATTGCTCCATAGGAAGCAAAAATACTGATTGGGTGCAGTGTGCGTATCAAAATATTTTCGGAAACAAGCAGCATGGTTTTTTTTAGCAAGCTGTGTATAATCATAAAAATAATTTGGCACCATTTTATAAAGCAAAGGAAGCAAGCTTTCTGTTGATTATCCTTCAAAGATGGACATTACCCATAAAAGCATTCAGTGTTTTGAAAGTAAAGTGGTGGACCCACTGGTTTAGAAATTTAAAAGCATCGATCATTTATGAATCTAGAATACATTCGGAAAAAGTAAATGGACAGTGTAACTGATGGCATGATGAGGCTATTTGGAGGTTGCAGCTGTTGCAGCCAAAGCAACTAAGTATGTAATTCAAACAAGGGCAACAAGCTAGACTTTGCATGTGGCATCCCAGGCAATTCCCTGCTTCAACAGCTTGGGTCTTATTATCTATCATCTTGTTGGTACTGAGCTAGAGCTACGGTAGCTAATCATGTGTTGACTTGGCATCTAGTTGAACTGGGCAGAATGTTCATTAAGTAAAAGGAGAGAGCATTATTGACTGTATTGATAAACATGTTAGGTTGAGGGAAAGGAATGAGAAAATGAGCAATGCCTTCATTCACAAAAAGAATCAACACTGATATGTGAAGGGCTGTCTGCTGATAAAGCATCTTCTGGTAGTTGTTACAGTGGTTGGATGGGCACACATTATACTTCCAATTAGAGCTTATATTCCGTCCCTACATCCGAGGTTTGAATCATTTGTCTTCCGAATTAAAAATGGTTTTAGTCATAATGTGCGGGAGAGCCTTTCACCTGGATTCACTGTGAATTTGTTTTACATTTAACAATAAACATATGATATTGTTTATGTCCATATATATACAATTCTGCTAATTTCTGTTTGCTATGAAAGGAAACTGACACTTGTCATACGGCGGCATGGGGATCCCAAAATGCTTAATATCAATTAGGAAATACATTATCAGATAGATGAGTTTATCTTTTTGAATAGCAAAACAATAAAAAAAATAGATGTGTATACAGTCGCTTGAAAAAGTAAGTACATCCTTTTTGAATTCTATGGTTTTACTTATCAGGATATAATAACAATCATCTGTTCCTTAGCAGGCCTAAAAATTAGGTAAATACAACCTCTGATGAACAACATCACATTACATATTACACTGGGCCATGATTTATTCAACAAAAATAAGGCCAAAATGGAGAAGCCATGTGTGAAAAACTTAGTATACGATTACTGCTTCTATAGAGATTACAATGCTAAGTAGCAGACAGGTGCTGCTAATCAATCAAATGGCCTTGTTTAATTGATCATCAGAAACTGTGACCACCCCTATAAAAGCCAAAGCAACATTACTTCTGGAACAATGCCCTTTGGACTGTAAGGTTTAAGAATATAAAAAAGAGTAAATTGGGAATGAATAAGGTGGATGAGTAAGATTATATGTAGAAGAGCATAAAAGGTTTGTAGAAAATGCTGCAACATTACAAACTGCACAGCATAATCAAGGTAACATTGTTGCAATGTACTACTTTAATATGTTAATAGTAACATTCCAATGTATAAAATAACTTCATTACACAGTGCAAGTTATATTCTTTTTTTATCTTATACTAGTTAACTACAATTGGGCTTACCAATTTGAGGTACCAAAAGCTTTTGTGTCTTGGTGACCCACTGACTGAAATACTCCAACTTACCAATAGAAAAACACATGGCAGAAGGCAAAGATAAACAGAATATTTATTCATTCTGCACTGCACTTGGCAGAAAATAGCGGAAAACGTATTTTAAAAAAGAAAATTATATTTAAAACAGACCATGAAAAATAAAAACCTAAAGCATCCACAAGTAAAAAAAGATTTTGCAACTAAAAAAAAAAACTAAAAATGTGCAGTTTGTGTTTTGGTCCTTTATTCCATTCCAAAACATTCAAAATAAACTTTAAAAATGCATGTAGGGTATTAATCAGGTATGTTTTCAACAGTGACACTTATGCTCAATTACATTACTGCTACATGGTATACAAGGGTTGGTGTGGAAATGGCTGTTGGAATGACCTTTGTGAAATAGTTTTTTAGAAATATACACTTTGGTGAGGCACCCTGTATATGGGTAAAGGTATATGAAAATCCCTGGGAATCTTTGCATTAGCTGTGTGGAATTTAGAATGAGAAATATGTGGTTTTTTTGTCATTTTTTGTAAATGCACTATTGGCATAAAGTGCTTAGACAAGCACAATCCCATTTAATACATGATCAGAACAGTGATCAATACAGCCACAGCACTGGGCAATATTCTGATCAATCAGCACCATCCAATATATAAAACAAGACATAGCAATGCTGTGCGGAGTAGTATGGGTGTTTTTTTAGCGATTTATCAAATTATGAAGAAAATAAACTGATGAGCACAAGGGTGGCTTGGCTGTCCCCCTCTTTTACCATTCATCCATATTAATCAGATTTTTAAGCTTGAGTCAATAAAAGTTTAAATTGAGAGCTCCTATGAGAGAATCTTTCTAGTTAGGATGGATAGTTCCACTTTGGACTCAAATGCCCCGACCCTCTTTCTGCCCTTAAGTTTTATTTCGTAGGTCACAAATTACAGCTCTCAGTAAAGCTTTGCCCCTTGCCATCACTCTAAACACCCTGAAACAAAAGTGTTTCACTTTGGGCATCTGACATTTTCAGGGGTTTGCCATTCTGGTCTACTTATTATAAACATCTGGCTACAAATTCTGTGTTTCTATTTATTCATCAAGAGACTACTATCAGTTTCGCTAGAAGGCCAGGAGACTTTGATAAATTACCCTTATAGGTTTTTCGGTGATAAATGTTTCCTAGCTGACGTTTAGACTTATCAGGAGAACCATACTGGTACAGAATCCTTCACAAATGAATATATGAATTTGTCAGTCCTGCTGTCGTCCCTTCAATATTCTTTATAGAAATTACAGGGCTTATATGTTGTGACACTTGCCTCGTGCTGATGTTATTTTGCATAAAATTATTTACTAAGTCAAGAATTGACACCATCCAGGCAAGGAGCTCTGCTAGTTACAAGGATACAACTTGAAAAAGAGTCCTAGGACGGTCAGCACTACTCACCTCAAGCTGAAGGCAAGTGCAGTTGAAAATTAACAAATATTAATAATTTAGGAAAACGTCTTCTCCATGGAGAATCTGGTCAACTCAATATATTCAATACCAAACATGGAACTAGTTGAGTTAGTGGTCTTAGTAAATAAGATTACAGGCTGCATGTTTTGATGAATTGATTCATGTATTGTGTTCTGAAATAACTGGGGTTCTCATTACTTTAATCTAATTGTTTGTTAACTAATGTTAATTAGTAACACATTTTCTAGAGATCACTTTTTCTTTTCCACTATGGAGTTAAGGTATATGGAGACACATACTCCTTAAGTTTATTGTAGTCTTTGACCGTAATCCTATATAATGTTTTTTGTATATTTTCCGATTGCCAGGTTAATATAAAACACTTACTTTTATAGCTATTTTGTCAAATTCAGGATTGTTCTCAGTATGTTTTTAGTGTCAATCTGATATGTGCATTACCCATTACCGCTAATTGCTGTGAGATGAATGCTTTCAGGATGAGCCTGGCTTCCATACAAGGTTTGTAACTCTCATAGAAGCTTAGTACCTATTTAATACACAGCTTTGGTGGGGGCTTTTAAAGGAGCATCTAAAACTCACCGTATTGCATGTTTGTTATTCAAATGGTCATCTCTAACTAGGGGTGTCTAAATTAAATTTTTTTAAGAATATCGGAGTGCCTCTATGACCAAAGGTAAGATGCAATCTCTGCTTCTACATCTTTTACATAGATTTATTTATTGTGAGGACAAAGCAGCACGCAGGACTAATTGGCAACAGATGGTATTGACAGCATGATGGTACCTGCATGATGTAGGTTAGGTTTGTTAACTAGATGAGATGGAAAAGACAGGAAACGAGAAATAGAGGTTATAACCCTTTACAATATCAATTAGGGAAAACTCCCTTCTACACTGATTTTATATATTTATATATATATATATATATATATATATTTATTACACTTTAATTTGGTATCATTCCATAAAACCCTCTAGAAGTTTTGTTAAATAATGATAAAACAATTTCTTGGATGTATGCAAGGCCTTAGCAAGCTTAGATATGAGGGAGCCAAAGACATGTTAGTAAGGGTCCCAACCTATTTTTTTTCCCACAAAGTTGCTAAGAATAAAGGCTAGAATCCATTATTTCAAAGATCTGAAACAAATAGTAACTGCTAGCACAACATACAGATTATCACCACAAACTAATAACAAACTGATTAGATATGACATTCTAGTGTGATGGAGATGGCGGCACAATACTTTCATATAGCACTAATGATGTAGTTTGTATGATTACCATCCCTTTTTAATTAGTGTGCTTACCACCTAATTATTTTTATATTAAATACCGCCCGTCACATAGTGGACTAGTGGTTATATTCTGGTCAAAAAGCATAAACACTTCAGTACTTTATTCAATGAATTATCAATTATTAGTTATTAACTGTGTATGAAGTGATGTACTGGTTTATTATATTTACATTCTCTAACCTTGACTATTGAAATACCTTCATAGTGGGATGTGTGACACGCAGTACAATTAACCTGTCACCCATACAAATTAATTTCCATTCACTGGCTCCAGTCACCTGACCGTCTCCTCAGTTTATCTATATGCCAAAGTGTCAGGGGACTCGTGATTTATGTATCGGCTAAAAAGGAAAAAGCAGGCCAAAGTGAATCATGGATTAACCAAGGTTTAAGTCTGAGAATGGAAAGTGGGGTAGCCAGCCGCAAGATTCTTTGTTTTAATTCATTTTGGGCCACTAGATGGTGAGTTCTTAAAAAAGTGTAGATAATACAATCCACGTAGGACTTTACTAAATTGAACTGGTTTGTTCGATTTTCAGATCGTGATGTGCAGATGGAAAATGTTAACAGTGAACAATTTACATATCAATGAAACGCAAGACAAGTATCACTGTCCTTGGGCAAGTGAATCACAGCATGCACTGTGACAAATTATTAAATTAAAAACATATCGTAAAGTGCAAGCTGCTGGATCAGCATACAGACAGGTCTTCCACGGAAACGTCCAAGGGCTGTAATGCATGTCGCTGTCGCTTTTCCCAGTAGGTGGCACTGTTGTCCCCAAGCACTATTCTAAGAGCGATGAACACTTCATGCAGAATATCACAAGTCTCCCCTTAATAACTGGCATTTCCCGTTTGCTTTGTTACAGCCGACTACTTTCTGGTACTATATTAACCCTTTAGTGTCCATCTTAAGGTGGTGAGTAATGTGCTGCTCGTTTCCTCACACTCACTATACTCGCTATACGTAGCATATGTTAAATGTAGGATGCTCATCTTTTAATAGAATTTTCAAAATAAACAGAAAATGCCTTATGGCTTCATACTTTGTTTTCAGAGTTCTGCAAATGAGACAGAAATGTTTTTTAAGTTATACTGAAGTGCTTTGAGTGAGATGGGAAATATTTTTAGTGAAATTGAAGAGCTTTTAGTAATCTGGAATATCCAAAATGACAAACTGCGTGTTCATGGTAATTGCTCCTACGTATTGGAATTTTCCTTAATGTGGACAGGTTATTGAATCATTGCCCATTTTTACCAGAACAGTACACACAACACATACAAACTTGCATTGCACACCTACAACTCCCAGTAAAACAGTAGTTCTTGGTCTTTTTCACCAATGGGACCATCTGACTAATGAAAGTCTATGGGGTGTGCACAGCATAAGCTCTGCAATAAGGCAGTCAACACAGGATGTTGTTGCCATTTTCGGTGACTTTCCCTGCTCAAATACCACACTGAGCTGATTCTTTATGACCATGCCAATTAAATCATTTCCCAGTATATTTTAATTGGCACTAGTATGTGTTTTTAAAAAAGGTTGGGAGCTCCCATTTAAGTACGTCACGAGTGAGAGGATGCCGTTAGACAAAGCCCCATATGATAAGTGGACTAAAGCATACTGCAGGAAACGTGAAAACCTGCCCTACTGAAAAACATGTTATATATGTTATATATGGTATTTTAAATAAGAAAGTAGTGATGCCTTTTTACAGTGGGGTTTGTGTATAAAGACAGTCTCACTGGTCCGGACTCTGCCCCTAATTCTAATCCCCCAACAATGGTGTTTCGATTTCAACACTTGAAATGTTGAGAGGTATGATAAAGATGTCTCAAGGACATAATAGGTGACTATGATGTATAACTGAACTATTTTTGAGATAAAAGACATGAAAAACATTTAGACATATGATGCATCACATCATAAGGCATGACAGTGCCTGTGACATCATATGGCCCCAAGCACCGCCTCCTGTAAGGCTGTGCCTCCACAAGCTTAATGCCCAGACAAATTAGTTTACCTGTATGGTAGAGATAGCCCTGCTTAAAGAATGTTGGAAAGTGAAGAACTAGGATTGGCTTCAAGTAAAAAAAGGGGAATACCACCTTTATGAATCCTGTTAAGACATGGAATGTCAGTCTATAGGTTTATCGATGTTATAAAATACAATTTAACATAAGTGAATATTGCTTTGTATTACACTCTCCCTAAAATATGTCACTTGATTGCACCAATCGAGTGAATGAGAGAACTACATGTTACAAATCTGTGCTTTGCTTTACTAACTGCTAGTTATTACTCAGTATTGAGTCTGAGGTTAAATTGCAAAAAGTATATAATAATCAGACTGGAGTTGCTGTACTGCTGTAAAAAAAACCCACAAAACCAAGAGGAACTTTTCTAACAATAATACTGAATAATTTAATAGCTGTGCACACTCTATGTCCTCACTCTTTAAATTATTGAAGTATGTGAATGAAATCTGCTTATTTCCCGCTCCCCATTGTTTTCTTCGCATTCCGCATGATTTGCACAGGTGAGATGTTCATATTCGACTCACAGCCCTCTGCTGTCTACTTTGGAGCTGACATGGGACAGGCTCGGCTTCGCCTTAGACTAGCCTCATTCCATATTCCACCTCTGCTGCAGCTGACACTTCAGTTCTTCAACCTCAGTACTGCTGGCTCTGGCTGACCAAATCTCCCACTGCAGATGCAACATCCCCCAGGCGAGATCCAACCTTTCTCTCACTGAGCACCCGGGGATTAGCCTGACTTCCCGAAATTCCCTCCTCTGCACAGCAAGAGCTAATCTTTGGTGTATGAAGCAGGGGAGGGCGTTGCCATGGCGACTGAGCACATTCTACTAGTGGGGCTTCTGGGACGAGTCGAAAAAAGGATGCCAGAGAATCACGTATATATGTCTATTGCTCTCGGTGCTCTGGTTGCCTTCCTTGAGGCTTCCAGGAACTTTACCAGTGGATGCCTGTATTTATCAGGCATACATTTTGCTCAAAAATGAGGATAGTCAACCTGCATCTATCACCCCCTGGCACAGTGGTCTTAAGACCCCCTATTATTCATTGATTTATATAGCGCAGTCATATTCTGCAGCACTGTACAATTCCCCTACATGTCACAAAGTAATATCAGCCTATATTTGCGTCTATCAGAGGTATTATTGCTCCAAAAAGTGTTTTATCCACTCGGTCGCGACCTAAGCTGATGGCATCCTGAGAGCGATCTGTGAGCGGGATAAAGGCTGGACTCAGCTACACGACATGATGCTCCAAGCAATGGTGGGGGGAGGGGGACACGATGACAATTACAGATCTCAGCAGACACATTTCTACCCTTTACCCAAACCACAAGGAGACTGGGGAAACACTTTTTACGTCACAGTCGAGATTAGAGACCAAACAACAGATGTATCCTTACGCTATTCATAGGTCTCCGATGCCGATAAAAAAAATTTGTTATACGTATCAAATCCTTACTGAAATGTTGCTTTGTTAACACTTTCATGCTCTATATAGTCTTATTCTCTATTAATACTTCATTACATCTAAGTGGATGACCAACCTCCTGCTCTAGCATTTCTGTTCCTTCAAAATATATGTCCTCTCTATATTTTTGTATGCCCCTTTATGTATTTAAAGCTATACATATAGAATTCCTTTTACAATGCAAGCTCAAACGTGGGGTCCTCAACCCCTTTTATATCTGTATGTGTCCGTTAGTTATTTGTTAATCATACAATATTATACAGTGCTGCAGAATATGTTAGCGATTAATAAATAATAATAATACTAATTTAGGGAGCCTGTTTAAGGAATACAGCTTTAGAACGAGAAGGTTAGTTATAAACTCAGATAATAGTTACAAATTATGATAATAAGAGGATGGACAAATTACACATCACACACATCAAAAAATAAATATATGTCTTTGTACAATCAATACAATGTGGTATACATTCCTTTTGTTATAATAAAAAATATTTCAACTGCTTATCTTTAAGTTGCCACTGTATTTAGTATTATCATATTTAGTGCCAACCACAATCAGAAAACACCCTGTGTTGACTGCCTTATTGCTGAGCTTATGCCGTGCACACCCCATAGACTTTCATTAGTCAGATGGTCCCATTGGTGAAAAAGACCAAGACCTACTGTTTTACTGGGAGTCGCACGTGCGCAATACAAGTTTGTATGTGTTGTGTGTACTGTTCTGGTAAAAATGGGCAATGATTCAATAACCTGCCCCAAATCCTAATGAAAAAATAACAAACATTAAAACCATACTCACTAGTAGCCCAGCACACATATATATATAAGTAACATGCACCAACTAGTCAAACTCACATACATGTTTAGTGCATATACAATAGCTCTGAAACTCTTCAGAATGAATACAATTTTCAATTTATAATCAAAGCAAACCTCTGAGTAGCTAATTGAGATCAAAGTAATTGAACTATTAGTTTCAATTAAACTAAACTAGCTGTAAAAATGTCCAGAACTGCTTGACGTGAAATGAAACTGATAAAAGGCAAATACAATCTTTACAATTACAATTAAATCCCTACGCATTAGCAACATATTTTCCATGACTTCAGCATTCTGAAAATATTAATGAACCATTAACATGGAAATTGTTTTATTGTTCAACTTGTTACAATGTTGCAAAAATAAGAGCTGGTTTCACCAAAGATGATTAACAGAAATCTGCTGGCATGATGTCCAGAGGACAGCTTAGAACAGACCATCTTAGCTAACCCTGAAAAAAGGTTAAAAAAAACACTTGGAAACAAACAAATACCTAGAAGGCATGCATAGAAAATAGCCAAAACACATATTTATAAAGAATGGGTGCAAGAATCTGAAAGAAGCTGCCTTCTCACTCACTTGAAATGTTGCCAAAGTATAAAAAAAAGTATTAAAAATAACCCTTGCAATGCGGTCATGGAATAAAAAAGTAGTTTTCTGCTCCTTTAAAACCAGAGTCTTTGAATCTGGCACAATATTACAGTGGATCATCACCGTATCTTGACGATTTGGTAAAAAGCATGCATTTTACTTTACATAATAATATGACTTTTAGTTGATCATATTTCTGGGCAAAATACATTCTGATCTCCTTAAATGCAAGATCAAAAGGTAGATAAAAATGTCCATTGATCATTCATGCACGCTAACATGGGAGACAAGCAATGTGAGCTCTTACAACATGTGTGGGAACAGTCTATAATTAAAAAAGAATGCAATCGTTCGTACAGCAAAGGAAAAGCATTTTCATGCAGTCACACCGATTAATTCTACTTCTTGAGACCCAGGGAATCTGCTTTATGTTTTTGGTAGAGTAATATTCACTGCCCCACTGTCAAGCTGGAAGAGAACGATAGATCAAACATTTGTTCGGTGAAATGTTCTACCTGCCTCAATGCACACTATATCCAGTAGGTAGAGATTAATGCTGCTATTAAAAGTTACTTATGAGTTGGTGGGACTACACAAGGCACAATTACAGTGCTGTGAAAAGGTATTTGCCCTATTCCCTACGTCTTCTATTTGTGCATATTTTTTCCCCTGGTAGTGTTTTTGGGTTTTTTGTGATTTAGGGACTTAGGGTTTCACTATTAGTATGGTTAGGAGTAGAAATTAGAATCTCACAGAGTAGGGTAGCTTTATGACATATCACCAGTTATACATGAATATTTAGCCTTTACATTTTCAGAGGTTTTTTTGCTTTGAGAAGAGAGAGAGAGGAGTACTACGCCCAATTCTTTTTTATAGTATATTAACCACCAGGTGTTCAGGCGCAGTATTTCTCTCGCCATTTAGTAATTTAAACTTAGAAGCAATAAATATTTTATTTTTTTAGTTACAAGTGACACAGGGGAAAGTTTTTCGCACCCTTACATGTGTAAGTAGATAAGGAGCCAAGTAGATGTGATCTAAAAAATTGCTTGCACTTGTGGCTTGGACTACATTGGAAAAAACTGACTGGCAAAACATATAGGCATCAACATATGGGCATCAACTGGCTATGTTGCAGTTCATGGGGATTGTTCCTGCCCCCTCCCCCCATTGAGACGAGGGGGCAATAGAGCATGTCTGCTTCTGGAGAGAGTGGCATTTTGGATTCGGGCACTGAATACTAAGCGGCCCTTTAGATAATAAAACTTTGCACAACATATAAAATCTTTTAACATGCAATAAAAACGAATAATTTTTACATACAAAAAATGTGATCATTGTGGGACAGAGACGTAGAGTACTTAATGAATTAATGTGACGTTATTGTCAATGGCTATGGATTAACTATCACCGCCATTTTAACTACACAGAAGGCTATGTGACAGACTGAGTGCCACAATTAAAAGGAAAATGTCATCATATATTTCTTGTATAATACACATGGGTGTTACTTTATACTCCCATTTAAAGATATTTACACGTATACTGCTTACTTTCTGGTTCTGGTATATAATTTGATGTTATAATAAAGCCTACCAGAATTCATAATGTTTTGATCGCTGTGCTCCGTTTCTCTCTCTCTTTGAGTTACATGTTGTATCTTTTTTTTTTCTTTGCCCCTTTTTCTTTGTTCACTTTTTCTGTTTCTTATTTGTCTTCCCATTTCCCCAAGTCATCAGACCAATTACATATAATGAAACAATAAGGAGCAAATAACTGTTCTTCAATGCTTCACTACACTTTTCTATACCACAAGTATTTTTCATGCTTTAGTAAGGTTTACCAAGTGATTTAGGTACAGCACTGTTTTAGGACACTTTAGCAAAAAATCTATATTTTTTAATGTAAAAAAATGTATACATATACACCTTAATGGCATTTCAGATATACAAAGTGCCATGGGGACTTATTCTAAATAAGCTATATGAACAGATAGTTCTTTACTTGGCGTACATGGGGTTATTTATCAGAATGAGTACATGGGATGTGACCCCAACTAAATATAATAATAACAGTCCAGCCATCACTCTCTTTGTCATGTTGATAGCAATGCACCCTGAACGAATGCATTTTCACACCTACTTATTGCCCTGCACTAATTTGAGGTTTTAGTTTTATGAGGATCCGGCAGTTCATATCTACCCACTCATATAACTTTGAATGGACTTCAAAACAGTAAATCACAGTTAAATCCTCCCTACGCTAATTCCCCCCCCCCCCCCCGAATTGTCAATTCAGCTATTGGTAACCTAGAAAAGATAAAATGTTTTAACTTCTTCTATAACAATCAGCTGTCAAAACAAGCAACTTGGATTGCAAAAAAAAAGCAAGTAATGGTTTAAAATATATGTAATCAGTTTGAGAACAATGTTTCAAAGCTAGAATATATATATTTACTATTAGCCTTTCATTAACCCACCAAGATTTGGAGTGAAATCCTTTAGGGAAAAACTATTTAATGTCATAATTTACTTTAAATTTCATGTTTCTGAGTAGCTTCAACTCATTGATGGGATCTTATGGTGTTCAATGCATGACCTCTGACGTTGTAATACTGTTTAGTCCTACGCTCACCAATACCTCCTAAGGCACAGTTTTCATAGGATATCAGTCCAATCACCTTAATAAAACTAACTCCTGTAGCAAAGTAATTAACAAAAAGTCATTATGTACTGATCCCATTGTACAGCGCTACGGAATATGATAGCACCACATAAAACAAATAATAATGTACTGTTAAAGGTCGAGGAAACTCCCAGGGTCACATTTGCTGTATGTTGGTCACCTTCATTTTCTTCAGAGTTGTACTGAAACCCTATGCAGTTCCAATTTGCAATGAGCTTCCCCCGGTTTAAATTATTAATGAAAATGGTCTAACAGCAGAATGAAACTGGTCAGGACCCCCAATTTCCAGTGAGCGCTTTAGAAATGGAGTAAGATTTATTGAATGCCAATTCTCTGGAAATTCATCTCGTGCCAACCTGGCCCTTACTTTACAGACTTTACATTTTTGGAACTCTACAGACAGGAAGAAAGAATTACCTCCATTGTTCATATCCAATATTTGGATCCCAGTCCCTTAACTGGCTAGACTAAAATTCCCTGTGACTTGTAGAAGTAAATTAATGTATCTGAATTAACAAAAATGTTATTTCTAGTTTGTGGTCCTTTACACAGACAGTTCCCTACAGCACCCAAAGGAACACACAATTATGTATAAGTGTTAAAAACATAATGACGATCTAATTCTTGCATTTTGTCTTAAAAAGGGTTGATGAACTTTTGTGGAATACAGATCTCATATTTCTCGTCCAAAATACATCAATAGGCACCTATGACTAGCTTAGGTTTTAAAAATGTTACTGAGTGACATTTTCATGCGCATGCATTTGATTTTATTACAATTCAGTTTATAACAAATGATAATTATAATTTAATAAGTTATGTAAAAGATGTGCTACTCCATATGGGCTACTAGCTTTTCGCCTTCTGACAACCTCTTTTTGTGTTCTAGTTGGAAAATATTAAGGATATCATTACAGGCTTGCTGGCGCAGTAGGTGTAATAATTTAGATTACATGCACATAAATCACGAGAGCACCCAACATACACCCATCAACTGCATTACCACACCTGGGAGCTTCCCAATGCATGTCCTGTTTAAGCCATGGCTGTCATTGAGCTGCAGACACATATACAGCAAACAGAACAGCCCCAGATGCTGCACAGGTATAAAAACAACTTTTGTTTCTAGGGGTTAGTAAGGGGCAGTAGCCTTCAGTGTTTTCTGGACCAGATAGGTGAATATGAAAGAAAACCTGAAACATATGCCTTCTGACAAAGCAAACATCTTTCATCAGTATAGTAATGCCCCTGTCTATAACATTTTATACATGTTGAGCTAAAATAAAACTTTAACAGGGTCTTATAACGTCTCTTACTTTATTTCTCCCACGACAGAACATCCATCACGCTTATCCTGAAAGATGGATGTTGTAGTCTGCATCAGCTGGAAATCCACTGTATGCTCATTCTTTCTCTAAAGGGAAATACTACTCTCCTCAAGCACCTAAAGGGCACATGCAAGCTTTATGTTGAACCTTATTTAGGGATGGATTTCATTATTTACACCTGGATGACCTCACAATTTGCATAAATACAAAAAATAAATACACTATTAGACAAAAGTGCCTCTTGCGTTATGCACATGGTGCATGCTGCTGGATGTGACATCATAATGAATGACACCGGAAAATGTGTTTGACAAGCAATGTTTACAAGGTATCCTTTGTGTATTAACACTGATTCTGCTATGTATGCCAGAGAAAATGTTTCATGAGAATCATTAACGGGTGACCACTTCTAACTTCATTATATCCTTACTCTTGTTTGAGATATCTGACAGTCATGTACGGAAATTTTCATACAAGACATGACATGGCCAGGAAGAAGACATGGCCACATTCATACTCTACCAAGATTTAGTAAAGAGGGATGCATTATATTGATTGGTAAAGCTATAGGAAATTTGTATGTGCATGTAATATGCATCAGGGTATCTTGTCGCAGGACAAAAGAGAAACATCAGGAGAAAAATGAGGAAAATTGCCATCATGTTTTCCAGAAGAATTATCTCCCCCACGTATATATGCTTAATAATTATAGTATATTGCAGATTCTGTTTGTTGGCCTCTAGAGGTTTATCTATTGTTACAATAGCAGTGAATGTATTCATGGCAGGTGGCACTTGAGTTTGTGAAATATGCTCTCTAGAGAGACAAGTGTGTGGAAGCCCCTTGGTCTCTTAATTAGGGGCACGGTTGCCCTATTGGGACCCAAATCCCTATGTCCATCTTTCCTCCCCTGATGCCCCTCTTTTTCTAGGAGATCAGAATGTTTGATGGGTATGAGTGTATCCCAGTGTCCTACAGCCCCAAGTTACTATAATGTCTAGATAAAACAGCATGGCATAGCATAGTGAAAAAGGTATTCTTTGCATGGGTGGCTATTTGGTGTTCTGAATGTATTCTAGAACAGTAAACAAGCTTGGTACTAATACAGAATCTATCTACGTGTAGGTAACACTATATTTGTTACATATATTATTATGATGTTTAAAGGGGGTGATTACTTTGCAAGTATTTTAATATGCATTCTTTTACCTAATTCCTATGTGATGCTTTTCCATATAATGTGCAAAACATATATTTAAAAAAAATATATCAGAAGCACATGCAAACACCTCTAAGTAAACTCTCTTTCTCATCTTTTCTAAACAGAGACAATTCCTTTTCGTTAATATTAAAAAATCTGACGACTATTACTTCTATCCCAAATATCTTTTTATTCCAGCAACCTTTTGTAATAAACATGCTAAATGTTATCCAAGCCCTTGACTTTTAACAAGTTAACATCCTAACGGTTTGCATGCCGTACTTGGTGTAGAAAATATTGTAAGAGAAAAAGAAAATCCGTGAAGCTTTAGTCCCGACAAGTTACGCCAATATCTAACAATATTACTGTTACCCCACAAACTGCATGTTACTGCTACTTTTTTTCTCCATCAACTGGCATTTTGGTCTGAAAAGAAAATGTTTAAATTTGGTAGGCCTTTTAATGACAAACATTAGAGCCTTACTTCGGAGAAGCAAATATTGTGATTTATACATTAGTTAGTACACAGAAGAGAACAAGCAGGGTCACTGGATCCCCTCCCAGTAGACAGAATGTCTAATTATTCTGTATGTGACTGACAGCGATATACAGAAGGTCACGGGAAGCCTGCCTGAAGCCGGTGTCACACACTTCAGAGGCCTGTGCCTTAATCACAAATCTGTTCGCATGAAGTCGAGATCATTAACCTGGCACAGATACAGCTCTAATGGAATCAAGTGTTTCGGGGACACTTCAAATAAAAGATTGTCAAGAAAAAAATACAATGTTTGGAAACCACAATTAAATGCGGGGAGTTACATGTTAGATTTGTTAATTAGGAAATTGTAACCACAGGCTGACTAAGGAATTATAGTCAAAATATTAAAATCACACTCTAGCTTTAACCACAGTTAAAAGTAAATAGAGGAAACAAGCTAAGGAAAATGATATCAAAGGATGTACATGACTTTTAATCGGGCAGTGATGTCCATTTTTTAATATAGTGTGGTCCATGAGAAACCTTCTTAGGAAGCCAGCAGCCATACCAGTGAATGCTGCCGAAATGCTCCCTTAAAGCCCCCACCAATTTCTTCTCCATATGGGAGCTCTGAAGTTGTCCTAGAAGCCATAAATGTAGTGTCTGGGTAGATCCAAGTTATGACATCATCAAATGAACTCCACGCTAATGTAATAATAATAATAATAATAATTGTACTTTCTAGCTGGGTTTGGTATGATCTAACTAGCATTCCGTCCGTTCAGATTTATGCAGGGGGTTTAGGTATTTGAGGGGGCTTCATCTAGAGGCAACATTTAAAATATTTTTTAAAAATGAGAAGGCCTTTCCTTTAAAACAGTTTGTGGTTACAGTTATTTGTGGCTCAGAAG
Source organism: Spea multiplicata (assembly GCA_009364415.1). Lineage (NCBI taxonomy): Eukaryota > Metazoa > Chordata > Amphibia > Anura > Pelobatidae > Spea > Spea multiplicata. The sequence goes on from VKOC01014894.1 coordinate 56,923, forward strand.
ACATCGCTGGAGTATAATGCAGTCAATAACATCATTCTCAGCGCATGCTATACAATGCATCCAGTGTCATTTAACAATATGTCATTTCTGTGCAGATATGGATACTTACCATCTTGCTGTCCATGAACATTTTGAGGACTTTGCATTCTCTCCTCAAGGTTAGAACTAAGGTCAGAGTTCACGGCTGACATTCTGGTAGAATCGCTCATATCAAATTCATCACTTTCTATAGAGCTTTCATCCTGCAAACATATGTGCACAGTTCACATTGTGAGATGCTGGGGTCATCGTGAGCAAAACACTTCAGTATTAAATCATGGCTTAGCAGAGAAACACCAGGGAACACATTGCGGTACAGTATATACAATATAACATTTCAGCTATTTAAACTAAAAATAATTAGTGTTACTGGGGCACTGAGTAAGAAATTCATTATGGTGCAGATTTGACTATGTTTAAGCATTTTTGGTATGTTATGATAATAATGACCAACACAATTCAGAAATAAATGTCACCTTTAAACTAAGTGGGGCTTAGAGGACACTTTCTGGCACACAAGAAAAGTGCAACAATTTTTCTCATGTGCGGTCGTGTGGAAAAGAAAGTGCACTCTCTTTGAATTCTATGATTTTACATATCTGGGCATAAGAACAATCATCTGTTCCTTAGCAGATCTACACCAAGGTAAATACTTTAATAATAACTATTAGGTAAATATAACCTCAGATGAACAACAACACACGACATAGTACATCATGTCATGATTTATTCAACAAAAGACTAAATTGAGAAGCCATGTGTGAAGAACTAAGTACACCATTACTGCTTCCAGAGGAATTAAGATACAAATTAGCAGACAGGTGCTGCTAATTAAGTGATTAATTGATCATCAGTAAGTGTGACCATCTCTATAAAAGCCGAAGTTTTAGCAGTTTGCTGGTCGAGAGCATTCAGGTGTGTGTTAACCAAGGAGGAAAATCAGCAATGATCTTACAGAAGCAATTCTTCCTGCCCATCAATCTGGGAAGTGTTATAAGGCCATTTTCAAACAATTTAAAGTCCATCATTTTTCACTGAGAAAGATTATTCAAAAGTGGAAAATATTGAAGACAGTTGCAGGAGTAAACGTCCCAGCAAATTCACCCCAAGGTCACACTGTGTAATACACAGATACATTGCAAATATATCCCAAGAATTATATCCCAGACTCTACAGGCCACAGTTAGCATGTTAAATGTTACAGTTCATGACAGTACAATTAGAAAAAGACTGAATAAGTATGGTTTGTTTGGAAGAGTTGCCAGAAGAAAGTCTCTTCTCTCTAAAACGAACATGAACAAGCCACAATACTTTTTGTCATGTTCTTTTGGACAGATGAGACCAAAGTGGAGATGTTTGGCCATAATGCACAGCAACACATTTGGTGAAAACCAAACGCAGCATATCAGCACAAACACCTCATACCAACTGTCAAGCACGGTGGTGGAGGATGATGATTTGGGCTTGTTTTGCAGCTAAATGACCTGGTTACATTGCAGTCATTGAGTCAACCATGAACTCCTCTGTATATCATAGTATTCTAAATTTAAATGTGAGGCCACCTGTCCAACAGCTAAAACTTGGCTGAAACTGGGTCATGCAACAGGAAAATGATCCAAAGTACACCAATAAATCTACAACAGAATGGTTGAAAAAAGAAAATAATCAAGGTTTTGCAATGGCCAGACCTCAACTCAATTGAAATACTATGGCGGGACCTTGAGATAGCTGTGCATAAACAAATGCTCACAAACCTCAATGAATTGAAGCAACATTGTAAACACAAGTGGAGCAAAATTCCTCCACAACAATAAAGTCATACAGAAAACGATTATTGCCGATTATTACACCGAATTATAAGGTGTATGTAGTTTTTTTAAAAAACATGGCTTCTCCATTTTGGCTTTATTTTTGTTAAGTAAATCATGACACAGTGTAATGTTGTTGGCCATATGAGGTTGTATTTACCTAACTTTTAGACCTTCTAAGGAACAGAAGATTGTTATTGTGTCCTGATATATAAAACCATAGAATTCAAAGAGGGTGTACCTTCTTTTTCACACGACTGTAAATTATTTAACTAATATATTTAGCAGGAACATAAGCAGTGAGAATTGGTTGAGAATGATTGTATCTAAAGTTTTTTACATGATTAAGTACTTATTTCTCAGAATGGTTTAGAAATTCCATGGAATCGGGTTTCTAATACTGTTTTCGGTTATAAATGTGTTAAATTAATTAGAGTAGGTAGCACAGGACCTTAAAAGAACTGCCTTACTGCCTTCTCTTGCCCTCTAGTATTCAGTTTTTCCAAGCTGAGATGAAATTGTTCCAAAGCACCTAATTTCAGGCTGTGGGGCTGGGGTGTCCAGGTGACAGATGGCCAAACGGTCCTACTGACTGGTGATATGTTAATGATACTGTATAACATGTGAGCTACTTGTTCACTGCAGAGGCCTAAATTGCATGTTTGTCATACAAATCCACCTTTGCCTAATTTCAACAAGTTTTGTTAAACAAACATATAATCACTCAGTGTGCATACAATGAGCCTCCAACTTAATAAACTACCGTATGTTTCGCTAGCTAAAGATCTGCAGGCAACGGCTTCTGTGCAGCCATTTGGTAACAGCGCGTTTCTTGTTATTAGTTCTGACAGATGACTCATGTTGGGAAGGTCTCCCTTTTTAGGGAACGCTTTGTCAGGTTAATGCATCCTGGCATCTTGACATCCCAGACATTGTCGTGTGATTTGTTTTCATTTGGTGGCTCACTAGATGAACTTGCAGTCGATACAGTAACTGTGCTGGCTTTAAACTCAAATAAGGATCAAGTAAGAATAAAAATCCAGTCTAGTACATTTTACAGATCAGATGCCGATTCCCAAACCGCCTTCCTAACAACACAATAGCTTTTTCAAAAGCAAAGTAGAATAATATTGTTATAGAAGAAAATTGCTGTGGGCAGTAAGAATAGACTGACATGACAATATTTGGACAATACAATAAGTTGTAATTATTGGCTTTTGAGGCAATTACCAGTGATAGCCAACGAATGCAACATTGGAGGAAAGAAACGAAAAACGAATATGCGCAATACGAAAATCTGTCGCCCCGGTTGCCTTTTCAACTACACTAAGAGGAGGAGAATCTCGCCATTTCGCCTACACTAAGAGGAGGGACATTGAGTGTACTGATCTTTGTTTATTCACTCAGCCCACTCCTGTCCCACCATGCTAAGGGCTAGTCCAATGGCTGTGGTGTATCTTTTAAAGAAAAGAAAAAAAAGAAGCAGACTACTAATGAAGACAGCCTATATAAAAGCAGAGCATGCCGGGGATCCGTTCATTTCACCGTGACTGCTTGATGTGACACTGCTGTGCTGCATCTGACCATCTTACAGAGTGAGATTCTTCTGTGTGAGACTTGGTGAGCATCAGCCTCCATTTCTCACAGTGTCTAAGGCTCTCTAAAGTTTTGATTTAATGAAGATCGTTGATTAACTTAGTTAATTTTAAAAATGTAATGAAGTTTATTTAACCAGTCCACTGTTATCCTTAACTTTATCTCTATAACTCTAAGCTAATTTTGGCCTTCTTTCTTCCATTTATTGGTCTCAAATCCCCTATTCAACTTCTACTAATGTATTTCTTTTTCAGTTGCAACCGGACAAACAAATGGGATTTCCGAAAACCAAAATGTTAGACTAATTTCGTCTGAATCAAAAACAGAGACAGACAAATTTTGTTGAATGCAAAGAAAATTGTCCCCTACGAAAACAAACACAAATTTTCTGCAGGTGCCCAAGTCTAGTGCTAAGTCTATAGCTTTCAGAATAGGTTTCAATACATGAGAACTTGCATGTATTGAACAAAGAACAAAGAGTTTGCAAAGGTTTATTCTCAAATTCTGCATGTGTTTTGTCTCCAGTACAAATAAAGCTTGGCAATAAATCTGAAATGTGGCTTGCATTTTTATTAAACCGTGAAAGTATTTATAACTTAAAATGAGATTATTTTTCTAATGTGGTGTGGCTGGCTCAAAACGGCTTTAATAATTCATCATTAATTCGTCATTAATAATTTCATACATAGGTACAGGTAACAACTGTACCTACAAGACAGACATTTTTATCCATAACCCCCGTTATTCCAAAATTGATACAACCACCACACTTCTGGACTGCAACGTGATTCTGCAAAATAATTTATTTGAAACCATATTATAATAAATAAAGTAAGATTCCTAGAAAATATGCAAACCACCTGAATGCAAAATACATCTTTTAAAACAGTATATACTACAAAGCGTACAACCTCGAAAACAATATCTAACCAGAACAAGAAGTAATGGTGTGTTGTGCTTAACTCAGCTGGAAAATGATTAACCAAACATGGGCCGACCTGTCATAAAAACAACACCATATGCATTCCATATGGTCCCAATGGTCCAGCTCATTACAAATATTAAGTAGCATTGTGCCCGGAATACACAGTACACATAACAGGGTCCGCTTATAATTTCTGCATTACTGCATTCTAAGGTGAAAGCTGGATATAATAGAGGCTGCTATAGAGCGCTATTAATCCATACTTCCATTCCAAGCCCAATGAAGTAAAGAATGGTGCAAATTATCATTTTCTCTGAATTATAAAAAGTTACCTCATCTTGCTGGGAGTTTAGGAGTTGTAGCTTCATGTGTTTCATGTAAGCCATAGTAATTGGCATATTATAGTCAATCATACTTGTCACCAATGTTGGAGGTTTTCCGTTATCTGTAAGAAAAGCACATAACATGGAAAATGCAATCGATTGCAAAAATATTGCATTACAAATTTTTCTTTTTAAATTCTGATATTCGGGCAAATTAAATAATTCTTCATTAAATCAATTATTCATTTTCAGTAGGCAAAAAATAAAAATGTATGCGTACATGAATGAGGTTAAGTAACTCTTTATGGGACAGACAGAGGGAAAAGGCACAACCCACACCAAAAAAAAATACTAAAAAAACCCAGGTATTGTCCAAACATACTAACACAATAAGGAACCTAGAACACTATGATATGATAGACACATCGAAAATAGAAATAATACAAATCAGTTAATGAATGTGACGGAATAAACTCATCACAAAGGCATATTCTGATTAATGCAAAACAACAATTTCCTTAATCTGGTCCTCACCATAGCACTAATTATGGTTGGTTAACAATTATCATTGTATTCCATTGTACTCATAGGAAAGCTTAAATACTTGGTAACAATTCTGAAACAACAAAAGATTTTGTATTGCTGTAGTTTCTCTGCTATACACAATAGAAAGCGACTTTTCATTAACATAACGCATGGTAGGAAGAGCCCTTACACAGTATGACTCCATTACTACACTTATGGCCTAAAATTGGTCATTTGGCCAATTATGAGAACTGTTTCTGACTCCCTGTGTTCTAGGTCCAGCAGACACCGGAGGAGATAGGTTAATTATATTCACAAAAGTTGAAAGTATGATATTATAGTCTCCATGGTCACATACTGACAGCTCTTGTTAAGCCTCTGTTTGGTTCCTAATTGTAATACGCTGTTTCCCTGTATCATACATACTCATCTTGGACAGTGTTTAACCCTTTAATCCATGTTACATAAATTAAACATAAGGGGTCATTTCAAATGGAGGTGAATATGAGGTACCCATTGGGATAGAATCTCTTTTTATTGTGATTATCATTTTTTCTAGTGGAAAAAAAAGCAGGTCCTGCCTTGTGATGTTAAAACACTAATTAGTACCCAAAATCAGTAAGTTGAAATTTCAGTCTCAAACTATATGAATGCAATGTACTAATTTTGAGAATGGCTGCATGGAAGGGCAGCTCCATAGACAATGCAATGATTAATTTTGGTGTAATTACTGTCAGCATCACACATGTCATACGGTGTTTAGCAGGCTTTTGTTTGTTTAGCAGTGTAATTCTTTCTAGTTAAAAAGTTCTCCTTGTGGAAGCTGAGATCAGCAGCAGAATATGGCAGGTCCCCGATTAGTTTCCCGACCTGAGGTTCTCTTCCTCCTACTAAACCACCCTTATAAAGTTTGCCTGAATCAATCAATAATGAACAATTTAACAGGGCAGAAACAGTAAAATAACTTATTTTATTTATATCTAATTTATGATTTTTATATAATTTGAGTAATATATATTATATGATAAATAGCTGGACATTTCAACTGTGTGCCTACAGCCATTCTGGATCTGCTGTCTCTGCTCCCCTCTATGGAGTAACCTGGGGGGGGGGGGTGTTGGTATCATTCGCCCCTGCAGTTATCAGACTCATAGCACTGCTATGCATTAGTGTTCGTTAAGCTTGATTGAGAACCGTTAGAATGGAGGTTTTACATAGATATATCTGAAATACATTGAAAATCACCCTAGGACTTTGTTGTAAACTTCACGTAGCTCCCAAATGGTAGAGCATGAAATTGAAATCACCTACTAAGGTGTAAGGTCATTTTCGTGTTCTGGTCATTGTCCTTACCTTTATGATCCGTTCCATCTGGGTTTAAGTGCATTCTTTTCTGACACTCTGAGCAGCTCATTAGAAACCTTGTCACTGCTTCTCTCGGTAAGAAGGCATATGTCTCCGAAATCTAAAAGAAATAGCAGCATAAGGACATTGTGAATGTTACGCTAGGCGGAAAGTTTAGTTTGAGCTCACAGTAACACAAACGAATCAGTCCCGGGCAAGAGCCTATTCTGTGTACAAATATTCATTTAATTAAAGGTGCAGTTCCACACGAACCAGGTAGAGTTTGGGCACTGAACAGCAATAAAAATAATAATAATGATGTATTTAGTCTTCATCATTTTATGACGGTGAAACAGCACAGTTAAGGTAATGAGATGCAAGAGTTCATAAATTATATGAGCATTTTGTATTATCACACATTTGAATTTATAAAAAAAACAAACATTATTTTATCCAAAATAATGGCTTGATTTGTTGGCTGGGTCTTTTTAACCCAATTCTGATTTAAACATAAAGCCATAGATACCTAGATTATAAACATCTTCTCTGTAAGAAAAAAAAAAGGTTTTTTAGAAAGGTGCTTAGAGAGAGAAAAAAAAATGTAGGTTTTGCCGCATTAGACTCCACATCATTTCCAAGCACTTATGCAAAGTTCATTCCAGAATAGTGTCCTTTCCAAACAAAGGGACTGAGTGAAAGTTTCGTACTAGCAAACAGCTTTGAGCACATGCGCCACTCTGTCAACCTTGAACGCAAATGTACCGACCGCAGCCACGATGTGATGCTGAGTGATTTTAGTGAGCGTCAGTACATTAGATTATAATTGAATGCCAAACTCGTAGGACAGACGCAGAAGCCTTTTGTTTTATCATCGTGGAGCACGTGCTTACCTTGACTCACATGTTTTTTACAAAACAACACGTTGTTCTAATACAAAAATGATTTAGTCTTTCATATAGTCGGCTTACTGATTCTAAAAGCCCTGTCAAAAGTTAAGTGTTGCTGTGGGGCATTATGCAGCTGGAACATAACCGATCCTATGTTCCGATGTTTATTAAAGGTGCAAAATAACTAGTCTCCCTTAAAATGCATGTAATCACAAGGGGTGCTATTTATTGGGGTTTTTTTTAATTCATATCTTAATCGGGTGTCAGGTTTTTTGTTCTCTGCTTCGTGGAGGTAAAGGCTATTTTCTACCAATAATTAAAGTTTGGGAATCTGGAAGTCTGGGAATTAAAAGCTGATGTCTTGTATTTCTCTATAGGCAGTTTACAGTAATTGTAGGAACAAATCTAGCATTAAGCATTTTTATAATAATGGATGCTTTTTTTTTTTGTTTTTGGTTGAAAAAACAAACAAACACATTTTTAGGTATGTTCTACAAATTATAATACATTAATAAAGTATTTATAAGAACAAACACATAAATATATATAAATATATATATAAAAATATATATATAACAATATATAATATAATAAAATAATAACTGTGGTATATTTCTAAATATATTTTTCCCAACTACTCCTCTTTAACTTCTTTAACTTAACTTCTTTGTCCTTGCATCTCCTGCTGCCTGCTGAAAACCATGAACATGCCCCATTTGCCCCATCGTGCGATGGCTGTAGGCAGGATATGACAACATCTGCCCTCTTATAATATGGGCAAAAGTAGTTTTGAATGGCATTAGCTAAGATTAGAGTCAATTATTGGCTGTATCTGGTCTGTACTAATTTATTTCTATAATTAGCTTTCCGTCTTCATCCAAGCATGCTTCCTGACTGCACCCATTTCATAATTTAGATTGCTGGATTAGAACGATGCCCATCATTTAAACGGATCGTCATCCCAAGGCTCCGGCATTTACATATAGTTCTGGCAGACAGAAATCAAATTTGCCAGCTGGACTTTTGCAGGCAGTTCACAACCCAAATATTTTGCTTGTGGTTAGGTTTGTGGTGAGACCGAAGGAGGTAACAATCATTTTAATTAAACAAGCGAGCCAAAATCTAGATTAGCCCCGCTGCCCACTGCATTAAGAATATTTTCTCCAGTGCCACTAAATGGCATGTTAATCAAACCCTTTTCTCAGAATATGTTCTGGTGTTTGGTTGATATAGACCAAGGACTCTTTAGAGATCACTGGATGCTGAAGCAGGCAGAATCTATGGCTGCACTTTCCATGCTTTAACATAAAGGGTCACTTAACATCCAGATGCTTAGGTTATGGAGGTCCGATGTAAATCAATTGCTGGTGTAATGCAGCAGGACACATGAGATTCATAAAATTGCGCATGATACAAACGTTTAGGTATGTAGAGGGCTATTAGACTGAAATATCTTATCTGTCAACCATAACTGCCTGATTCATTTCATAATTTTTGCGAGATGTTTGTGTCAATATATACAATTTATTACTTTTTATAGAATTCTTTCAGATTTTGTATTATTTAATAACAATGTGTTTATTACATTTGCTGTTTAATGTCACCCCTCATCTTATTGCACCCAGTTGCAATAGGCCTGTGATGCAATAGGCCTGTGAAGCAATAGGCCTGTGATGTAGAAGCTGGGAAGTCACAGAGAACACTTTGAAATCAAAACCTTCTGTGATGTCATATTAACTGGTTTACAGGACTAACCGAACTTCGTCATTTGAAGCCTGAATTGAGCTTGATGTAAGATGTCAGAAGACCAACATGCTTGGCTTTTGGTCTAAGTGACTCAACGCTCCATATGCAAGCATTGTGCGCTGAACACCCGCAGCCGTTCTTGCTGTTTGTTCCTTGGCATTCCTGGGAATGACTATTCATTCCTCGACACGCCACCAATTCTCTCTCTCTTGTAATATCCTTCTGCTTTGTTACCCTCTCAAGAGCAAGGCCCTCTCTCCTTCTGTAACAATAGGTCTTAATGTGTGTCTTAATGTTCTTGTCCATTTTTAATTGTCTTTAATTTAATGTTAAATATTTTTACCGTTTCTTATTGCATGTGCTTCTGTAGCCATACAGAATCTGCTGGAGCTGTATAAATAATTGCAATGTAGTACTTACGTCTCTTAGTTCTCTACATATATAAACTATATCTCTGTTGCTGCAGTTACGTCATCTCCCTTATTTATGCCATCTCCCCATTATATCTGCCTGCTCTGTTTTAAAACCCATTTTCCTCTGTATATAAACACTAAGAACCCTTCTCTTGTCACCAGCTACCTACCCATATTATAATATCTTTCTCCAATATATTTCATTCCTTCCTCTATTTCTGCTTCTTGGTGACCCAATGTCTTTTTCCTCCATCATTCTTTCTCTACCCTTCAGCTTTCTTGTTCTACCTCCCCTGCTGCTGAATTTCTTCCTGCTCCTTATCTGATTCACATGGTTTCTCTCCAATGATGATCTCTTTTGTGCCTCCTTTGCATCTTTGTGACATGTGGACACTTTATGGGGCGCCTTGCTTCTTAATGATTGCATAGCTGACCCAGGAAACCATTGCATCCTAATAATGTGCACTTACAAATGTGATGTAATATATCTTAAGCATATTAAAACTACTAAGATAATAAAAAGCTGGAGGAGTTACATTTTATAGAAATGAAAAGCTGATTTTAAAAAGTAAAAGAAAAAAAAACATTTATTCCTTATGAAAAACATAATTTTTATGCTAGCTCTTTGTGAAATATACATGGTTCTGTGATAAAAGTAATATATCTTTGTAAATACAAATGAATGCTGATAGCCAATTTGTCGAGTATAAAACTGCTATAAGGTTGACACTATCTCCGACTTGTGTATATGACAACAAATGAAAAATTATGATAATATTATTCACCCTCCACCTAACAAATGAATGTTTACGGCTTTGAAATCACAGAAGTGAAACTTAAGCTGGCGGTAATGACAGGCCAGGGGCTGGCGAGCCTTTATAATCAATGTTACCGAGGAGAAGTAGTCTACATAAAAAGTTTGCTTAATTATCCATCTTTTTTATTTTTATATACTGTACCAAAGACAGTGGGACTTATTTCCTTCAACCTAGAGAAGGGTAAAGTCATGTTGACCTGAACTCTCTATTAAGCATAAGCAAAACCTAATAATTTAATCTGATTTACCAACAGTAAAAAAAAACACTAGATAGATAGATAGATAGATAGATAGATAGATAGATAGATAGATCCTCTACTGAGAAGTATCTGGAAACTTTCTAAGTATATTGGAGGTCACCCCCTGTCTTGCATAGAGGATCCAGGAGCGTGTGGAGTTGGATCAGAGAGAATAAGAGTGTGGCGGTCAGTAAGTGGCTGGGGCTAAAAATCCCATCTTACAAAAGGAGGTCATAATGTATAGCTGCCATAAGGTGGGCCACTAGAACAGATTTCCTGCGTATAACATTATAATTATTCAGACAGTACTAAATCAGATATCACAACATGGGTTTTGTGCTTTGGCAGCTAAACAAAAACATGCGATGGCTCCATGACAATGCATTTCAGGAAACTGTTGCTCCCATGAGTAAATAAACTACATAAAACGTGGTGAGATGTTAGCATGAGACGTCTGAGCACCACGTTTATACTTTGCTGTGCTGTATATGGTACTACAGGACCTCGGACAGCGGGTAAGCATTAGTGGCTGCTTTCTATTTCATTCGATTTGGCTCTGGCTTTGCTGTAACCAAATATACCGGAACATAGTCTATACATTCCATGGGGGGGGGGATTGAAGCAAATCCGGTGACACCATGCACTCAAAATGAAAATAATTCCTTAATATGTGTGATTTCCCCTTAATACAAATCTGTATCTAATTGTTTATACATAGATTGTACAATGAAAAGGCAAGGAGGGTAACAATGTTATGGGTATGAAAGTGGTCAAGCTGAGTCATGAATGTCTTTAATTCTCGTGGCATCATGTTATATTTACATTTAGTGGATATTATAGCACAATATGAACAGACATCGAGGTGGAAAGAAACAGCTTGGTGTTTGTATGGGGACCTGCGCCTTGATCTGCAGCAGAAACTTTACAACACCGATCTATCCAGATTCTAGAATTACCAGGCTATGGCAACACAACACAGTACTGAGCTCAGTAATAAAGTTAGCACACCACAACATTTACAACAATTAATGAAAACAGCAGGTGCTGTGCATACATGTTTTGTCTTTCTAGTGTTTGGCAGATCTCCAGATGGCTCTAGGGGGGTTCATTGAAAAATTAAGAAATGCTTAGGAACAATAGACAGTATCTCTTTCTATCCAGAAATGCCAGCTGGATAAAAAAATACAGAAAGTTTAAAGAATGTAGTTATTCACTTTTACGTACTTGTGCTGGGATTTTATTGAAAAGTAACCAGACACAAGATCAGGGCTTTGTAAATTGGATTTGCAGATTGACCTGCTGTAGGCACCTGTCAAGCCCGGTCCTCTTAAATCTTAAGGTCTTGTGACCACTCAGCAAGGTGTAAAGCTTGTAGAGATGACAGATACACAGGGCTTCATTGTAGCCCTAAATTCTTTCGCCACTGCCCATTCGCTAACGCTGCACCTTTTATTCCCAACTCCCCATCCGCACCAAACCTACAAAGCCATTTACATTTTTGGTAATGGAGGGCGGCTTGCTGGGTATCTGACATGTAAATCCATCCTTGGGTATACACAACAATATACATTGCATACACTTATAATCATATACACGGAAATAACATGAGCTTTATGTTGTTTACACCTTATTGCTGTTGTACGGAGAGGACAATGAAAGGTATCGCTTCTGTTGTAATTCCTGTTATCCAGCTATTACAGGAAAATTACACTGGATGTACAACAAAAGAACTCATCTTCTTGTGCGACTGCACAGGTTAAAATACATAATTATATCCTTATACCATGTAAATAAAAGATTTTACTGTTAGGAAATAGTGCAGAATAATGGGCTTAAATGTCAGAAATCGACCCACTTGTAATTCCACTTTATGTCCTACAAGATAATAAAGCTTACAGTACCGCGGACACAATGGATGGGATGATAACTCCTACAATATCAAAAATCTTTTTGTAAACAACATTTGGGGTATAAACTGATGTGTTTATGCTCATTTCAAAACTAAAATGTACTGCAAATTGGTTTCCACAAAAATAGAAGGAAAACAACCTCACGGAAATGCACAAATTCAATTTCTGTAAGTGGTTTATTCCAAATCCACATGGAGTGTATAGGCATACAGTGTAAATACACGTAGAATCATTTGGCGCGTTTCGCACCTTTGTGCAAGCACGTCATTTTATGTTAGAAGGGGGCATAGAGAAGAATGACATTACTGCCTCATGACTCACTGCAGACTTCATTGTTTTAAAATAATTACCCGAAGCATTTCAATGACTCATGTATACACAGGAGGGGATAGAATTTACTAATAACAGCCATTTCCTCATGAAAATCTGGTGTACAAGTTATAATTAGTTTCATTTGTAAGGGTCTTTGATAGAAGACCCATGGGGCATACCCCTTGTCCTAATGTCTTTGAATATTAAGTTTGTGTTATTCATCATCAGTGGATAGATGGTTGAGCCATTCACTGCTTGGTCACGTTGCTCTCTGAGCTCAATGTGGAGATATTACTACTTTATGATTCTCTAGGAGTCTCATTAGGTGTTTAAAAAGTCCAATTTTTTGGCCAAGAACTGGTACGCATAGTGAATTATTCCAATTTTCCTTTTTTTCTCATTTGTGAACCATTAATTATCAAAGCTGGCGTCTTCCTCCACATCTGTCCATACAATGTGACAACAACTAGCAGGCTTTTATCACCGGAAATCCCTTGGTTCAGGTAGAGTTTCACTTTCTTGCTTGGTGTTGCTGGCAGATGGCCACATGTGGTAATTATTTCCTCTGTGGTTTCTAACTATAATAAGTTTGTATTTCAGACAAGCAACAGGTTTTGGGGACATGATGATTGCACAGTTTATTAAACAAGACATGAATGCAAAATGTTAAAATTATGAAAGAAAACACCATAAGGTACAATAACGTGATATGATTATCACAACAACAATATTTAAATATATTAAATGGGTTTTATTTGTAAAATAAAAATAACAGTGTTGATGACTTTTTCCTTTTCTATCCTATATAAGCCTGTATCTTTACTAGTCTATTAATATGTTTGTTAAATGGGTGGCTTTTTCATAAACTGAACTAAAAACCATGAAAGTCTGTAATATATTTGTGCAATGGGAAAGAAAGACTTGTGTGTGCGCGCAATGTTTCCTCAAAAACAAGTAAGAGGTGCTTAGGGTTCATGTACTGCATTTGTTTAATTACGGTCGTAACAGGCAACATACGAGAAGCTTCCCCAAGCGACCTCTAAGCCCTGCACATTCTGACCTGAAACGTTATTATCACCAGATCTGGGTAATTCTAGCCTCACCTGGTAGCAGATGTCTCTTTCCTTATATCCATCTGGTTAATGTTGGAAGAGCAATTACTTGAACTTATAAATCTGGTTCTAATAATGGATGGGTTACAACCGATCAACAGCCGATGTTGGATTTCAGATATTTGAATAATCAATTACTCTCAGGTCAGAAATGAAATAGAAATAAAAACAAGCCACAACCTGTACTTATGCCATAAACTATCATGAAATATTAAAGCACATTTTAGTTTAGTGTAATTATAAAAGAGAAAACCAACGGGACACATGCACTGTGGGCTAGCTGGAATATGGTGTTACTAAATTAACTACAACCATGAACCTTCATCTAATCATGTTGATGTTTTTCAAAAAAAAAATATCAGAATTTGTCAGACGACCATTGAAACACAATAACAGTTACATTGTGTCATTTGTATGCACAACTATTAGCCACCAAAGTAGTGTGGCCAGGCACTCTAAATGGAAATTTACATATACTTGCAGCAGAAGGGCAAGGACCGTGAATACGGGCCACTAATCACCTCCCCCAAGCCTTTGGCAAGCATGGTATGGGATAGGCATATGGTTAACCCAAATCTAAGAGAGACAAACAACTGCTTTAGGTCTCAGAAGAAAAAAAAAAAGGGCAGACTAGACTGGCCAAGCCATATTATCTGCTGCCAAATTCAATGTTTCTGTTTGTGTTTACTTATTTAACACTTTGCTTGCCCATATGAGCGTAAATCTTACGCTGAAAGATATGCAACAAACAATAAACAAAAATTATATAAAACCATACCAAAAATTGAAGGTCTCAGCAAAACCTTCACTTATATATTGAGTATACACCAATAGCATACAATATATAAAATATATTTAAATACTGTTGGGCAAATTTTATTTTAACGTATAATAATGGCCATGTCCATTGCATTTACATTTATTGTAGTATACTTTCTATACTGAAATTAAATTATTATACTTTCTAGACTGAAGCCACAATCATTAGTCTATGGCAAAAAAAGACAAGTGTAGAGCTTTATACGTACAGCTTTGTAAGTCCTCTTTTGTCCAGCATGCTTCCTGATTTGTTCTCCATTAGGCCCAGTTTCCACATGCATGGAATAAATGATATCAAAGAAATCTTCCACCACTGCCACTCTTCTCAAGGACAACTTCTCTTCAATGCCCACTCCATCCTAAAACACAAAGAAAGAACCAAAATGAGTCAAGCCCTTTGATTGTTGAAGAATACATTTTTGAAGGACTATCCTTGATGCTATATGTCCTCAGTGACATCTCAAGAAGCCGTCATTCATACCAAGACTTTGCATTTTATTGCAATGCTCAGGTACATGGCTGTAAAACACATCAACCCCAAAATGTATAATTTCATATTTACAAATTAAGAACCCTTCCTGTAAATTGCAGAGATTTTTAAACTAAGTTTACTGAGACTGCTGTTTGAATGTAAGTGTTTGTATGATCTACTATCATGCAATCCTAGTGCTGATACAACACTGCCATCATGCATCATATACACGTAAAGCATCCTTGGATTCATATCTATTAGCCAGAATTCAAGAGCTCATCTAAAACTCGATACAAGCTGACTGCTTTAGGACAAGCAGAAAGGACCTATAACTGATAGCAGATGGATCAGAGGAACAGATATCTACAACGAAAATAATCCTACTAGTAAAGATAGCAAAAAATAAAGAATGGCTAAAAAAGGGGATTTGTAAAGTATACAACAATAGCCATTAACACTAAACATTGGAGGTACATAGTGATGTATAGTGATAGTGATGCCTTGACTTCTAACAGACTAGATTTAGAATCAGCGAATCTGAAGCACTGTAGATTTAAAATCAGATTAGAGAATCAGGAACAGTTCAATCAGTTGCAATATTATTGCAAGATATCTGTTCCTATTGGTTTTCCTAAATCAAAAACATATAATATGCTTATATTAAAGTAGATGTTACCACCTTGTGACACCCTGCCGCCGAACCAAACGAGCTGGGTCTTTAAAATCTAACTAGTTCTGTGCAGGTCGTATTTGGCTGACTATACAACATTGCAGTGCTAATGAAATGCAATACGGCAATAATGAAATAGATTACATAATATAGCAATATTTATATATTGTTTGACTGAGGACTAAATTACTTCAAAAACAATAAAACCCCTTAAACTCTGCTCCTAAAAATGCTGCAACTTTCAATAATGCTTTAAACTTTCACTTTAAATGCTCAATGCTGGAAGTATTAGTTCTAATATGACATTTTATATTTTTCAGTGTAATATAATTCACTGTATCAGGCCGCGGGAAGCTCGCGCTAAGGACCGGCCTGCACAACTGAGAGGAAATAGTTATCCAAGTAATTTTTAAATGCCAATTTCTACAGTGTACGTGAGGTTTATCTTAGTGTGATTGTGTATGTGTTTAACTATGTGTCCTAGTGTGAGTGCCTTGATTTATTGTTGACCTTATTTGCATGTGCCTACCCAGAATCCCTTGTGGTTGTGGCAGCAGTGTGTGTACGTAAGCATAAGTGTCAGTGCGAGTGTCAGTGTCTGGGTGTGTGAGTGTAATTTTCTGGCTGTGTGCTTGTATATGTCTTAATGGATGCCAGGGTATGTTTGTGTAATGTGTCAGTACCCGGCTGTGTGTGTGTGTCTGGGTGTGTGTCTGGGGGGGGGTGTTTGCGTCTCACCTGTCTCTCCACCCAATTCTCCCTATGCTGTCTTTCTCTTCTTCTATTTTTGTTCTCTTTTTTTCACTAATCCCACCCTCTCTCCTTTTTACCTTTTTTTACCCTTTTTCTTCTTTCCCCCCTTCTGTTTTCTTTTCCATCTCATCTCATTCTTCCTTACTCCTTCCTCCTGTCTCTTTCATCTCCTCTCATTTCTCTTTCATTTTTTTCTATTGTCTCCTTATGTCATTCTCTTCTCATACTTCATACACTTCTGTCTCCTTTCTCTTTGACGATCAACTTTTGAAAAAAGTTTTATTTAAATTATAAACCCACATCCCGGACCACTCCCCCAGGAGCAACCTTTCAAACATTGTCTAAGAAATGCCTCAGTAAAACGTCCCACCAACAATTCATTACTAAACGCAGCATTAGAAACATCCTTTCTAGTACTTGTCGGATGCCCAAACCCTTCCATGAAATAAATCTTGAATCTAAAGTAAAGTGTGCCTCATTCATATTTTTTTAATTGTCATAGGGCACAAAATCAGGATAGGCTGTTGCTATAGAAACTGAAAACACATCTTAATATTCCTGCATTATGTTAGGTGATTAAACCTTCAGAAGAAAGACAAAGGCACATATTTGCTTAGATAGGATAATAGGTAAGAATACTTTAGTTCTTAATGTATTTTGAAAAGTTGATCTGTTCAGAGGTATCCATTAATATTTATCCAGTGTACGTACACTGAAACTGAGTATGATCATAGTATTTTGAATCTCCTAAAAAGTGCTACAGAACATTATGGCACTATATAAATCAATATAAAATATTAATAATTAGAACAGTGTAACAGCATTGAGAAGCCACATAAACGAGGGATTTTCAGCGTGACATTCTAATGTGCGCAGAAATGTTTTACATTTGGAGTTCAAACGTGTTTGATATACATTTAAATGTTTATTTAATTAAAGGTCTATCAGTTCCTGGAATGTTTTATCAAACAAGGTTAACATAAACATCTGGGCTTGCACAATGACTTAACCAAATTAATAATGTTATTGGCTTCTTATAGTGTTATTACGCAATTTCCTTAATGTGTGTCTTATGGCCTGGATATTATTAACTTGAGCATTCTTGTGACCTCTCAATTGCGGATTGTTTCTATAGGTAAAACGTAATAATAGGTTTCCCACTTTTTTAGGTTCTTGCATTACATGCAGTGGTTGCTGATGCAAGTAAAGAATCCCTGTGTGAATGACCCTAACGCACACCCTCTTGTGCCGTCATAGAGTCTGAGAGCCTACCCATAAGCAGAGACAATCTTAACACCTCTCACATTATACCATAAAGGTAGACCCCAGTGCCCCATGCTGACTGCCAACAAAGAATCATCTCAATATCATTACACGTAGAATTAAGACATTTTCTTACCAAATAACCCAATTTGCTCCAAGATCAACAAAGCAAGTAAGTACAGAATTCTATGAACACGAAAATAAAAGTAGACGGTTCAGATACCAAGCCTGCCAACTGGGTCAGTATCTGGGAATTGGAATAAGTCAAAAAGACTCAATCCCCAGAAGACTCCCTTAAATGAAATATATTGGATGCTTAGGTAGCTTCCCGTAAAGTTAGGAATTTAATTTCCCCTCATTCAGCTTACTTAAGTTATTAAATCACACTGCTGCAAAAAGACCAGTTTGTTCTTGGAAGCAAGTTACATGTGTCCAGTTTGGAACTAGCAAGCCCCTGGCACCAAACAGTAACATTTAAAGAGACAGTTTAATGTCCATTACAGCCTCACCAAAAGAGAATGCACAGTTAAGAACTTTGTGGGTACTTTAATATGCATTCTTTAAAGTTAAGCAATTACTTAAATTAAGGGGTCAGGGGTCATTATCTACCCTTCCTCTCCCTCCCTATTACCGGTATCTACCCTACCACCCCCCCTTTGTACTTCACTTACCTTCCAGCAGTCCTGCAGCGAGTCTCCCTGCTCTGCCATGGTGCGCGCTGCTTTACTGTTGAGCGCTGGAAATTACGTCATATTCCGGCGCTCAGCATTACAAGCCGGCACCGAGGCCGAGCTAGAGGGCTCGCAGAGGAGAGAGAGCGGCGCCGAGCGGGTACTGACAACTTGATAAGCAAAAACCACTCGGCGCCCCTCTCTCTCCTCCGCTTAAAAAAAAAAACGCTTGGGGCGGCAAATTGCCGCCTCTTCAAAAGTGCCACCTGGGACAATTGCCCCACTCGGGCTCCATGTTAGGGCCAGCCCTGTGCATAAGTGCACACAATGGCTGGAATATCCTTTTAAGGATTCAGGCTGTTCATCAAAACAATTATAATGATGCATACAATGTATATTCCTTTCAAGTCTATAAAGTGTATTCTTCAAAGGAATGATGATGTACCATTTGCATGCTTGGGGTGTAGTTCCAGGGACCAATACTTAGGCTGGGCTGGAGAAATAATATTTTCTAAATGTTAATTTGACAAATACAACAAAATGTCAGAAAATAAAAGATCAATATGCAAGGCAATATATTTAAAAAATGTCCAGCATTTGCCCTGTTAAATTGGGTCCATTGATTGCTCTACATAACATCATCCGGAGTCCCCAGAGTTAGGATGCAGCAGACAGTGAATGTGCGTAGACAAGGTTTCTTAGCCTGTTGGTCAAATGTTTAATGTCACCAATACTTGCAATATTAGGTAGCTGCTGCTTTACAGAATCTTGCGTAAGTGTGTTATTAAGTAATGCCATGAGCCAGAATATGTAACCCCATCCAAAAAAAATGGAGTAAATTATCCAGCAGCCATTTATAGAACGGACTCCAACGACATATAGAACATTTTTTATGCTCAAAATCATGAAGATTTATTCCAAATCAATGAGATTGACAAGACAAACGTCTGTCCACATTCCTACAGATGGTACTTTAAATGGAAGTTCTATTTTTTTATTATTAGTATTACATTAAAAGTAAGTTTTAAAAAATGTGCTGTTTTCTTTTTTCAAACAGTTAGATTTTTGCAAAGTACAATGTTTTCAGACAGCTGCATATTAGCTATTTGCATTTGTTCTCGCTCTGCTATCTCAGCCCAATCTGCTAGACAAACTGCCTGTGCTAACAATAAAATAGCTTAGACTTAGTAACCTAACTGTAAACTTTGACTAATGAACGTCTACGAAGAAGCGGACTCTACTAGAATTGCCAGGAAGAATCAGCTCAGTGTGCTGACTGTGCAGAGAACATCAACCACAATATCACGATTGACATCAATTGCAGCCTCCACGTCTGAAGATAGTGTTTATTGGAAGCCAGGTTTTAGCCATTGCTAGCCTACATTACTGTATACAGCATTGTATATGTATAGTTCAAAAATATCTTTTTCATAGGAATTCCCATTTAAACTGATGAATTATCTATTTCTGTGCTTGTAATGTGGCGGCTGGTAACGAATTTACCTTCATTTCTAATGTAAGAATCTGAAACGATATTCTACTGGTCCTTCTGATATCAAAGTACTCAGAACAGACTTGAATTTAAAATAATTTGGACATTATTACACTATGCAAAACATGTGGTTTCTGAAATACTCGTTTCTAAGTATTTCAAAGCTTTCCCATTTTGTTAACTCTCTGAAAACACCAAACTCAGCTGCCCTGGTACTGCGACCACTACATGAAGTCAATTTCATTATATGGTATACAATGTATCTGTGGTTTTTATCTGGTTTTCTCTATTGGAGAAAAGAACTGGTACTGCAGGAAGCGCAGATAAATGAATTAGCACACAGTTCTTGGTCATACCTGGCATCTTCTAACAAGCTCCATGTGTTTGTTACTGCTTACCCCCAAATATTCCTCTTTAGGAGGGATGATCCTTCTTTGAGACCTAAAGCCTTTTGAATCCCTTCTTCCATCCACTGATTTCGAAGGAGCTCAGTGGGTCAATAAAATACATTACTACTTTTCTAATGGCCGTACTGAATGCAAAACAGAGCGTTTGCAGAACAGTACGTCCCTGGGGCACTGGTGCAGCCAACATATATTTTATCGATATAGTGCTGACCCCTTAATGCCTCTAGCCGTTTCAAGGCACACTGCTTCATATGATACAAATGCAAACAATAATAGGCTGATGCCATAGCACCTGAAAATATTTCTGATTAAATCTTCAGAGGAAAAAAATTCCTGTCGTATCTGAAAATATTTATTTGTTTAGCATACTAGAGAGTGGTATTCTAGACTAAGGTGAAACAGCATGTTTAAAATGTAGAAAATAACATATTTATATTTAGCTTTAACACCTCCTGACAAATCTGCTCCCACGTATAAAGGAACCCTAAGTCAGGGATCCGGAATGACTTATTTCACATCCAGGTGGGAAGGTATTCATGTAGTAGGAAGCCTATTAGCTGTTTGATGTGTGCTGGACACTGCCATGGAATAAGGTAACCTGTGTTTTATTGTGTGAGTCTGTAGATTATTAAATAGTCATGCTTGGACTGGCCATCTGGCACACTTGGCAAATGCCCTGTGAGTCACGGGCTGGCAGCACCACCTACTCACCGATCTGCCTCTCTAGCTGACAGTGTGCAGCGGCACATATCTAGCTGTCTGCCACACTTACCTTAAAGTGCCAGGACTGCCCGCCATCTGATTTGGCCCTATAAGTAGCGTATTTGCTTGATTATAAGACGAGGCATATCATGGGGCACAGTGGCATATAGAGGGTTAAAAGGCATATCATGGGGCACAGTGGCATTTTGGGGGTATAAGGCAAGCCCGGGGACAGATGTGCATAACTGGGGGACAGGTTAAAACAAAATATTTTTCTTAATCACAGCTTTTATTAAAAAAATAGTTTACATGAATTAACATTTACTGGTAAAACTTTTTTCCTATAGGGTCGTCTTATATTCAGGCTTTTTCTTTTTCCTAAATTAATATTCAGATTTTGGGGGGTCATCTTATAATCAGGATTGTCTTATAATCGGGCAAATATGGTAGTCATACCACAACGTGAACGTTTCCACAATCAAAGTAACCAGTAAGCTGGGGTAACCACATCTCTGGCAGCGGTGCATTCTGCCAACTGGGCCTAGGAGAACATGTCTGACAGTACCACTGATATACCGGTACTACTGGGGCCAGATTGCTGTGTTGGTCAATTGGGCTTCCTAGTATGCTGTTGCACAACAAAAATATTAATCATATCCTGTATTAAGCCCATACTTTTGCCTTTACATTAGCAAGCCTATGAATATATTCTTCATATACCTGGCTAATTGTGAAGCCAAAAGCCTTGCAATATCATTATATTTACTCAGCTGTACTGGGTAACTGATCCTCCAAGAACGACGGCACATGTTGGCCAATGTACAAACACGTGTAGTGCTTACCAGTTATTGTTAGAAAAGAGACTAATGAAACGACACGGTAATCATTCATTCTCCTCAAAAAGCAACACAAGTTGTTTCTTTTTCTCTCAAAGTATAAACAAGAAACTGTTCTTTTTCAGCTAATGTTCAAAGAAAAACTGAGATCAATTCGATGCGTACTTCCTGAGAGATAATCTACAAAAACATGACAATGTGTTTCTTCAAAGATCTGATTCTCTGGAAATGCGGAAATGTTTACTTATTTATTTATTTTCTGTTTTTCTGTGAAGACACATAAAATGAAGATTGTGTTAGGGTCAGGGGTTAGAATATGTGACAGCAGTAGTACGCTTCAATCAGTTCCTTGAACCAAAAACAGAGGACCTCTAGGATCAACACTCCGATATACAAGTGAGGGGTAGGCATGTTTCTCTAAGATTGTCCAAAGGGATTTTAATTATTAAAGAGGAGCTTCTCTACTTAACAATTTTTAACATAGCCAATTAATTTACCAAAACTGCCTGTAGCCTTTGTGTTTTTTGTTGCAATTAGTGTAAAGATGATTAAGTAGCCTTCAGGGGAGCTGAGATCTGTGACATGAGGTGGTATAACAAACAAACAGAGGCATATAACAAACAGAGGCATACTCTATAAACCTGAGTGCTGCCCTAGGCCTGATCGCAGCCACCCCCGTTTCACTGCAGATAGCTGGGATGACATCATATGCCAGTGCTTTGTGACCTAACAGCGCACATAGCTTTTTAAAGCAGTCTATGGCAAAGATCAGAGAACTCACTGTAACTGGTACACTGAGCTGTGGCACACCGGGGGAGCTGAATGCCCAAAAGCACAATCTGCGGCCGGGGACTACTGCTGCCCTAGGACTTTTCAGCCTAGGCCAGAATATGTTCTTGCATATATAACCCATTTTCTTTCCCTTTATCCCACCATTACAAAGGCTGCTTAAGCCTGTCAATAAAAATCAGCAACTTATCAAAGGGGGATATAATGATACAAATCTTTTAAGCACATTTCTACGTGAAAGGTCGATTACTAATGTAACACACTGAACACAGTGGTTTATTTAATGTATAAAACTGTAAAACGTAGGCCTTGGTAAAAGTGATCTTTGCGGTCGGACATTTAAGGCATAATAAGAAATAAATTAGATTCAATTATTTCAATAAGAAAAAATCAAGAGTAAACCCCACCTAGTGGACATGGTACGAACTGCATCAATGTGATTACTGTCCCTGCAAGGCTCATAATGGTTTTACATTTAAATGAATGCTCCATGTTAAGTTTGATTTCTACAAAGCACTTTAAATGCATGTACCCTGTAACAAGGGCACCCTCCTCTTTTTATTATGCAGAATCCTTTATTAAGCTAATACCATTTCTGAGAAAATGGTCTGCCCGAAGGGCATATAAATATTAATGTTAGGAAGCCAGATCACCGACCACCAACTACTCCCTGGTATCAGAAACCAGCATTACTTCAAATGTATTTTATGGGCCTCTTGATACTCAGTTAACTACAAAATCCAACAATCCATACCCAAGTGTTTCAGTTTAGGACCTATGGTTATTTTTCACACCCAAAACTATCTTGTCTTTCTCCGCTCCTCTAATGCGTCTTCTAGGAGCTTAGAATGATTTTTTGGTTATGAATATATTGCATTTCTGTACAAATCAGATAAGACACTGTCTATAAAAGCATCACATTTACACATCATGTGTGACATTTTCCAGGACACGTTTATATGCTTGTGAGTACACCAATTAATTACTATATAATATAGGGGATTTCACAGGAATCACTAAAGAATTTATTGTTGCCCTCCTGTTGGGTCACGTTTTATATGTGAAATGTATGTTGTCCGTCAGGTGTAATACATGTATTTAACATACATACATACACACACACAAGGGTATATTTCCCTTAGGCAAAGATAGAAAGAGTAATCTGAGAGCCAAAGGTATAATAGGGTTAACCCTTAAGGGAGCAGTTAAATAAACACAGAAACAGGAATACACTAATGTCAGCGCATCATGGCAGTGCATTTTAATAAACCCCCTAAAGGGGCTGTTCCACCTAAACATTACTAACCCCATAAATGCTCACACTCCTCTCCTGTATCAACCCAGTTTCTATGGGCACTGTTAAATCTATGCTCTGCTTAAACCGCTCATTTCTGACATCATAGATGTACGCTTGTGATTGGTTTCTGCAAAGCTCCTTCAACATACAGGGGCGGACTCTGTTGCTAAGCAACACTGGTGAGTTAATTTAATTTTAAATGCTGGCTTTTATGGGACAGGGTTCATGAATTAAAAAATGAAATGCAATTTCTGCTTATTTTCTTTCTCTCTACATAATGCAGCACTTATCTAGTGCTATTTTATAAGGACGGTAGATATAAATTAGGTCACCTTAATATGAAGTGCAGGCACATCTAGAACCTAACACTGTCGACATACAATAACTTGCCCCACTTAACAACGAGTGGCCGGTTTTAGGCTGGAGACAAATGTACAGGGGCGCTCATCACAAAATATTCATTTTAACACTGAATACAATAATGTTGGATCTTTCTGCATTGCAGACTCCACTGTTTTTTTACCACGTTTGTATTGGAAGCACCGATTAGTGCATTGTTAAGTGACATTTACATTACTCAATGCTGTTATGGTATGGGTAACCGGTACAGATAGTTATACATAACAGTTACTTTCAATTACTAATTAAATACAGACATTAAACAATTAAGTGTACAATTCCACACGCTCAATAAAACACTTTTATAGCTGTTATAATGTTCTTGTATGATCTTATATTCACTATGTAAAAACTGTACGTTTAGCGGTTTAACTTGTTTTCCATTTATTTTATCTGTTTAGCCTCCTTTCCTGTTGGCTGCTTTCTACTATGGATTACAAATAAATTTGCTGATATTTTCTTTTGTAATTATTAGTTTCATATAGAAGAAACCTGATAAAACATCTACCTACTCAAGTTTCATAGGTGGCTCAACTATAATACTTATAAATTATTATTATTTTTTTTTTTATATGGTGTAATAATCCGAACTCACCAGTTTACCATGGTTATAATATTTTCATTATTGAATACATACACTGCTTTTCCAAGATATATGTTATTAGTATCAATCCTCTGATGTAGCAGGAGAGTGAATTATATTATGAGGTCACAGAATTTTGAAGAACTCACAAGGACTTTTGACCAAACTGGGTTCTGGGAGACATATGTTTCATATCTGTTATCCAGCTGAGAATTTGTTTAATTCGATGGGGAATTGTGATTAATGAACAATCACATATATAAGAAACTACTAAATATAAGTAATGTTTTTGAATCATTATATATACAGTATATAAATATTGCGACACATAGCTATGATACTCACACATTTTTATAGCTTATAAGATACACAGAGATGCATTTATGTATTCTAAAAACATTACAGGGAACATTTACTGCTTAACACATACTTTCATAAGGTAAAGACTATAAATTGGATATACAGGACACAACTGCCTAATATATATATATACAATGAGTCACAGAACAGTGTAGGCATTAATACTACGCAGATGACTCAACTGAATAAATGTTAATAATAATGTTAATAACCAACAATATGTTTTTTGCTAAATTGACCCAAGCCCACAAGATTCCCTCTATGAGAAGCCTAATTTCAGAGAAAGCAGTCAGGATATCGTGAACCAGGCTTCGATCCCTGCTGACCATGTCGTCCATACACAGGACTACAAAGCTTGGATACTGATCTATTCTAATATGAACCATGGGTCACATTTGACAATATATTTAAACAATACAGCAAACTCCTTAAGAAAAATACCATCCATCAGATATGTTGCAATGTGCTGACAACACTGGGTGACCAAAGCTCAACTGTATAAGGAGAGGTGCATGGGAATTGTGAACAGCAAGGCTACAATATAATTAGGAACACAGTAACATAGAATTTGAGTGCAGATAAGAACCATTTGGCCCATCTAGTGTGCACATCTTGTTATTAGATTCAGGACAACTTTATGTCTGTCTCATGCATGTTTATATTCCCGTACTGTATTAGCCTCTGTCACATCTGATGGGAGGCTTTTTCGTTTATCTACCACCCTCTCAGTAAAGTAACACTTCTTTACATTGCTCCCTTTTTTAAATAAACTTACCTCCTGCACTTTGTTAAATCCCTTTAACCCCTTGATGACAATTGCCGGTCCGGGCACGTCACTCAAAATCGTGACGATTATGACAATTGACGTGCCAGGACCAGCACGTCTTTAAACGGGTGAAAAAAATCGATCCGTGATCGATTTTTTCACTCTAACGGTGTTGCTCTAATGCCTCGACATCGAGGCATTGAGCAACACCAAAAAAAACATTCCCGCCCCCCCCGATCGCTCCTAGGGGCAAAAAAAAACATGTTTGAAAGACTGCACGTCTTTCAAACATGGCGGTGCCCGCCGCCGAAAAACGGGTTTAGGAAGCGATCGCAAGTCGCTTCCTTTGCTTAGCTGGTGTTGCTAAGATGCCTCAGTATCGACGCATCTTTGCAACACCTGTTTAGCAAAGGAAGCGACTCGCGATCGCTTCCTAAATGCTTAACTTACCTTCCCGGCGTCTTCGAAACACACGCGGTGTTTCAAGATGGCGGCGCCCATCAAGCCGGGGGGCGGAGCCTGCTGACATCATCGGGGGGGTGGTTGCTGGATGTCATGGACATCCAGTGAATAGCACCCCTAGTGGTCAGATCACTCATAAGAGTGATCATTATTTGCTAAATCAAAGGCAATGTTTTCTAAACATTGCCTTTGATCAGTATTGGATCTGCCTCCCTCCTTCACTTGCTTCTAGTGAGGGAGGGAGACAGATCTGTGTGTGACAGGTATTCTCTGATAAAATATATATATATATTGATCCAAAGGCTCTTATAAGAGCCAACCATTTAATATTAACCCCTTCATTGCCATTGATCACTGCATAAACAGTGATCTTGCATAGTGGCAATTGTTTTTTGGGGTTTTTTTTTTTACTTTTTTTTTACTTTTTTACATTTTTTTAGGTTTTTTTTTATTTTTATTAGAACCATTAACCCTTTCCTTCCCCACTATTTTTGCTGCAATTGTTACCATGCAGCGGTATACGGCTGAGGAGGCATGTTCCAAATGTGGCCCTTTTGCCCCCAAACAATCTGACAAACCCATGCATGTGGGGTATCAATGTACTCAGGAGATGTTGCTGAACACAAATCGGGGTGTTGTGTGACAGCAAAATATACCAGGAGCTGTAATTTCACACCTGAAGTACAAAGTATGTGAAAAAAACACCAAAAACAATTACTATCACAAACTTTGACAAGGGTTGGTGGTAGGATTAGTGCATGGAAAGGGTTAAACTATCAGCATCTAAAATACCCTGGGGTGTCTGGTTTTCAAAAATATATGGTTTGGTGGGGTAAATTTAATTTGCTGGCTTCAAAGATGCCCCAAATACCACATAGAGACAGAATTACCAGATTCAGAGAAAAATGGTTTTGAATTAGCAAAACGCTACTTGTACTTATTGCCCCATAACGTGTAGAAGAAAGCAAAAAAACATAAAAACATTGGGTATTTCTAAACTCGGGACAAATAGTAGAATCTATTTAGCAGGTTTTTTCAGTAGTTTTTTATGATGAATAAAAGATTTTTCAAATAAAAGTGAGAAAATGTGTTTTTTTTTCAATTTTTCGTCATATTTTAATATTTTTATTATAGGAAATTACATCATATGAAAAAAATTATAAAACAGCCATTGTCACGAAGGGTACAAAAAGGAAAATCAGCCTTTGTCATGAAGGGGTTAAGTATTTAAATATTTCTATCAAATCTCATCTCATCTTTCCTCCAAACTAAACATATTGAGTTCTCTTAGACTTTCCTGATATATATTTTTTGAAAGCCATGTACCATTTTGGTAGCCCTCCTCCGATCTCTCTCTCCGAAATGTCAATATCCTTCTGGAGATGGGGTCTCCAGAACTGAATACAATACTCTAGGTGAGATCTGACCTGAGATCTGTAAAGGAACAGAACCACTTTTTTTGTTCTATTACCAGCGCCTCTCGCTATGCAACCCAGCACTCTGCTTGGTGTTTGTGACACTTTACTGCATTAATACTGTCAGCGTCACTTACTGAAAGAACAGTCCATTTGCCCTCCCATAACCTCTAATAACCATAGATGTTTATTATCTGGATTTGAGGAGGGTCCCCGGGAAGTGTTAACATATTACTAGCCTTGGAAACATAAACCGATCTTGTAGCAAAGGAGAGATTAATTGGACCTGCCTGTGCTTACACGTCAATGTGACCATATCATAAACTGATGGGATTAAGTAGAGCAGCAGGCACCGTAACACGCATTCATAATTATACTTCACTGACCAGCCTGTGCTACACCCTGAGTTTTCCCCCAAAACATGCAAGTGGCAGAGATTTTTCATGCGACCTCCGGCTTTAACTTCCAGCTACAAAAAATTACCAGATGAGAAGGGCCAAGTTGTCTTCCTTAACTCTTAAATCAATAGGATATTTTATCTTGGTCCAATGCATCCTTGAACAACCCATAAATGTGCAATAAATACTATGTACAAAAATAATATGGAGACATGCATATCTTATCTTATTTACTTTCTGCAATGGGTGCTTTTGGGAGTGACAGGGGTACTGGTTTAGGACAAAACGCAGAATGCAACACCTCCGCCTAAAGACCAAAGTTAGGTTGTTTGGTTAAGAATTCCAATGTTTAGCATAACGGACATTTTGGGAAAATCCATAACGTAAAAAGGGTTCTTGTGGACAAGATTTATATGAAAGTCCCAATACTTCTGGTCAATGTGAACTTCTCATTTGACAGTCATGAACTAGTTTTAGAGCTTAAAGCCATCAACTGTTTATTTGAAGAAATGCCGGCTGTCTACATCATAGATTATCATAGATCATAAGTGGCTCCATGCCTACTACTGTTCACATGATAGATTACTTCAGCTGTAAGTAAATTTAGAGGTGTTTGCTGTCATTTGGCCATGGTCTGCTGGAAGATAATTATGAATGTGTTCCGCTGTCACTTAAAGAGCAAGTCATAATTGCAGAAAATTCAAAAAAATAACTTAAAAGTAATTTCACGAATAATAGGCATTTTGTATGTACCATTATTTCCTAAAGACCAGCCCTGTTCTCACTCCATATATACAAGTCCTCCAACTTTGTATTTCCACTCCCTTTCCACAGTATCCCATTGATCTTATAGCAGCAGCAGCTGTTATCTGCCTCAGTACCAATTTTCTAAAAGACCATTGCAATACCAATTATTAGAAGCACCATCAATAGTAACTACAATACAATATGTGCCTGCAAAAACCCTTTGAGGTCTATGATAAATAAGTCAATTACACGCACTATACACAACTATTTTGTCAGTAAAGGAAAAAGAAGGAAAACTTTCTGTGGTGTCTGCCTTCTGCATGATCTCCTAATATTCATTTGCCTCTTTCCCCTGGACATTTCCCCCAGACATTTCCCCCAGAGTTCGGCTGCAGGTAGGAGGTCTCGGACATCAGACTCTCAGGTACATGCACAGAATATGTTCCCATTGATTTTTAATAGTTTTTAGGATGTTTTTTTTTCATTTATCTTTTGTCATAGAAATAGATAAAATTGAATAATATGCTGGAGATTTATATACAGATTATACTTTATATAATAATCAAATCCTAAAATGAATTAAAATTATTAATAGGATTCTTACAATAGCTCATTTGTCTGCCTGTGATCAACCATAATTGTACTGGCCTACTTCTTTAACATTTGCATGAACATTAATTTAAGGATGTGAATAGAAAAAGGTTAATAGCGACCTTTGGGAGTATTAATTTCAGTTGAGATATCAGTCCACATGTTGGTCACCTCTTATCCATCTTCTATTTCTAATAGTGTAATGTGCTATGCACTTTTAATCCTAAAAACCACACATGCATTAAACAATGTATTGCTTGACCTATCCGAAATACAATATGATCTAATTACAATGATCAATAACCTCTTATTTGATCGACGTATACAAGGTTTGGAAGTCAACATTTTATCGTACCATTTTCATGGTGTTTGGTCATTTTAAGGAGTTTGAGACCATGTCATTTTGATTGTGTGTGTGTGGAGCACACTTAATCCACTTAATCCAAGATCATGATGTGATTGTGAAGAATGGTTTGGGGTTTTTCTTTCTTTTTCGAAGTTAGTAATAGTACCCAAAAAATCCTATACAGACAACATTTACTAGCAGGTATACGACTACCTTTCCACTGTACATATATGTAAACTCTTCAATACTGCCCTAAGATGTCACGTGTGAAAATGTTATTAACACGGCCACAGCTGTATGCTTTATTCACAGTAATTTTAGATGCTTAATTTAAAAAAACATCTTTAATAAAAATTTGTTTTGTTTATCATAACACATAAATAAATCTCAATTATATATAAAGCTATCACCACCTTGCAAATATGTATAATGTTAAATAGTGGGGGCATCAGTAATCCTCCAAATTGATAATGATTTATCAATTTAACATGTTTCTGTCCCAATCTGAGAATTCTGGTGCAATACAGATGCCTTTTATCCTTAATAATAAAAAAAATCATAACTGGTACCAAAAAACACCATGTTTCTAAAATGGTTTGGTGTAAACTTGCGCTTCCTAAATATTTATCAGTAGGCAGTCAGCTGATTCTTAACTTTACAAAAGTTTTTTTTTTAAAAAGGATTAATAGTCGACTAAGTGAATTATGGTAAAGCAGAGATCTCATAAGATAACAGTTTATTATCCAACCGCACCTTTCACTGGAGATATTTATTGAAACACTTAATGCATGTAACACAACAGTACAACCAATATGCTTCATTGCGATCGTTTAATCTTGACAAGTGGTTATCATAATGAATTGTGACTGATAACTTAGCCCAGACATTAAATGCATTGTACGTAGACTCGAAGGCTATTGAATACATCCCTTATACTGTTCTCTAGAGGCCAGTTGCTGTGTTTTCTTCTGCATGTATGACAAATGTATGCATGCTTTCTACATTTAACACATTCACAGACAACATCTGTGCCA
This sequence comes from Spea multiplicata, assembly GCA_009364415.1. Classification (NCBI taxonomy): domain Eukaryota; kingdom Metazoa; phylum Chordata; class Amphibia; order Anura; family Pelobatidae; genus Spea; species Spea multiplicata. The sequence continues at coordinate 88,191 of VKOC01014894.1, forward strand.
AACTGCAGAATAATACACTATAACCACTATATAATTGATTGATTTATTTTTCGAGCCCATCCAACATTATAGCATCACGTTGCAGGCCAAGTTTTAGCATATTTAGACTAAGAGCCAGAGGAAGTAAATTGAATCTTTTATGAATAAATCATGGGAAACAGTCAGTGACAAGAGACTTTCGCAGCAATTAGCAAACGTGAAAAATGGGGGTTCATGAGAGTAGTAATAATCTTAGTACATAGCAGGTGCTTTTGGGAACTAAAGCACAAATAGTTCTTGCTCCATGAAATCCATATTGCAGAAGAAGAAGGGTGAACTGAATTTGACCTGCAAGGAAGGTCCATAGAATGAGTGGTTTTGTTGACTATAATTGAAGAGGAAATGAAGGGTTTGGTCTGGATGATGTAAGGGTTTTTGGTATAGTGAGGTTGACTGTGAGTTATTATTATTATTATTTTTAACTTTTATATAGCACTTCTTACAATACATATATTCAAGGGTTATAAGAAAACTAGAATTAAGTCAATTAGATAAATTACCCAATAAATTAGATATATATTTATCTAAAAAGCACAATAAATATTCTGTGGCACTGTGCTATGGTGAATGAATGTCACTGCCACTACAATTATATGTTAAAGGAAGAAATAGTTACATGCATATATGTAGCTATGGACGAAATGTACTCTCATAAGAAGCTAGCATCATTTGTGTTTTTATTTCTATATATAAATACAGTATATTTTTTCATCTCTGGCCCATTTTGGTGTTATTGACCACTGATATAAATCAAAAAAGACAATCATATTAGATGGGATTAGTATACCATCGGCCAATGTGAGCTCTGCAGCCCACAGACTGCATTGCTAGATAAGGGTAGAAAGGACCCATTACAGGGAAAATGGGTGAGAAAGGGTGTGGGAGTGTCAATGAAATGTAAACTGTAAAATTAAGTCAATTAGGCTCAAATAGGTCTTATTTCCTCATGACCTACATCCGAGGGCCTTTCAGCCACAAGGGATACTTGGGATAAGAAGGTGTTGATGATTTCACTGCCTCTCCACCCTTGTTTGTCTCACAATTACTACCAGAGTAACTGCATACTCTATACTTCTATAATTGGTTCTACACTGAAAGTATTAAAGAAATCATCCTCAAATATGCTGAACAGTGTTAATTATGAACACCATGTCCAACTGTTAGCGACCAGTTCGTAGAGAAGGTGTTGGTATCGTGTTTAGCATATTACAAGGTGAATCTTATAGTAAACTGTATTTTTTTATTATTATGGTGAAGGAAATTGAGATTGCTGGAAGGCCATTTGTTTCTGTCAGCACCATGGACAGGGTGTGGGATGTCTAAAGCTGCGTTGTTGGCTGCCTTTTACTGAGCTTAACAGGCTCAATGCTACACTATGCGCTATGCAACGATTAAATATATAAGATATATATATGTATATATATATATATATATATATATATATATAATATAGTTGTTTCAAAAAGAAAGTACGCCGTCTTTGTATTGTATGGTTTAACATAATAACAATCATCTGTTCCTTAGCAGGTCTAAAAAAATAGGTAAATACAACCTCAGATGAACAACGCATGATATATTACACCGTGTCATGATTTATTCAACAAAAATAAAGCCAAAATGGAGAAGCCATGCCTGAAAAACGAAGTACTTGCTGCTTCATAGGAATTAAGATGCTGAGTAGCAGACGGGTGGTGCTAATCAAATGCTGTTGATTTACTGATCATTAGCAAGTGTGACCACCTTTATAAAAGGTGAAGTTTTAGCAGTTTGCTGGTCTGGAGCATTCAGGTGTGTGTTAACACAGTGCCAAAGAGGAATGTGTCATGTGTTTTTCATCTGAGGTTGTTTAAAAATTGTTTTAAAAACGTACCTAATTTTTTGACTTGCTAAGGAACAAATGATTGTTATTATGTCCTGATGTGTAAAACCATTGAATTAAGAGTGTACTTTCTTTTTAACATGACTGTATTATATATATATATATATATATATATATATATATATATATACACACACACACAACTATATATATACATTTCAATAGATCAAATATACAACATATATATATATATAATATTAAATAATATTAAATGATTATACTATTAATGCATCTAATACATAATATATATATATACAATTGAATATACACGGTGTGTGTGTATGTATATAATATATATATATATATATATATCAGATGAGCTTCATATGTAGTAAAGAAAAAAACTTCAAAGAATGATTGGATTCGTCTTTTGTACAGATATAGGATTTGCTTCTTAATTCTCCTTACATTTTCTTTTAGACTTGAATAGTTCCCCTTATTTTTCCCATTGTGAGGTTTAAGGGAGCATTGAAGCTCCAAGGTCTCAGGGGGTACACGTCTGGGTGAAAATGGCTTTTATGGATTCTGTGGCTAATGACTTCTGTAAATACATATTGGCAGACATGTGCGAGGTGTGTTTATGATATCTGTGGCTGCTCTGTGCCCCTTCATGGGGGAGATGGGAAGTTCACAGCACTCTGTATACTGGTATGGTATGGTACAACAAAAACACTTGAGAAATGAAGGAATGGAAACAGGACTGACAGGCAGAACACAGGCAGCTCTTCCTGTCATCCTGTTTTAATTGACTATAAAATACAATTAATTATACAATATAAGAAGTAATAAGAAGTAAGTATTACAGAAGTAAGTAAGGGAGGAGTGATGCTCAGTCCACAGTGACCCCAGCAGCTCCGATCCTAGACCCGCTCCTGTGCTGAATATATGTGAAACTTCTAACACACAAGTCTTTATCACCAAAATACATTTCAAACATTTCAATAACCATCTAGCATTCAGCTTGAAACAGTATATGGGCAATGCCTAACTCCAGAATAATATTAGAACTACCGTTAGTCGCCAGAATGTTTCAACACAGTTGCAGTCTGCATACTTTATAATGTATTCACACCATGTAATAAATATTATGCACTAATCTACTCTGAAATGTGTGCTTCTTGGATCTGGAATACTTCAGTAAGCAACAGATTATTACAAACCAGAGGAGGAAGTATGGGATGAAGATGGGGTCTGTGTTCAATAAGTCAGCTTCAAAACCATCTGCATTAAACGTTCATGACCCAAGCTTAACCTAGTTAAGCTGGACTGAAGCCAAACATTGTATATACTAGAATGGACACTAAAAATTGGTATCATAAAGGGATCTATTATATGGTCCTCAAAATTGATCAAATCTGCAGCAACCCAAATACAAAACTAATGTGGCCAAATAACCATCCGCAAATTCTCCTTAAGTTGGATAAAATCACATTCAACAAAGTATACAGTATTCCCTAAATGATTTGAACCCTGCATAAATAAAGCAGAAATACTTTACACATTATTTGTGCTTCTATGGTAACGTAATGTTTCAACCTTTCAGCTACCTGCTCTTATGTCACTGGTCTTCTATCTGGAATTCATCACACCTTCATAAAGCACGAATGGAGAGAAAAATGACACAAGCAAATAGTTCTAGTAATGGCTTGGGGATTAAAAAAAGAGATGGTGTTCCCTCATACTATATCAGAGTGATTTTCAGCAAAGTAAACCGAATGACCTCTAATCCTGAACTTGAAGGTAAATAAGTACTTAAAAGCAACATACACTGGATTTGCCCTTTACTGGCCACAGAGTGTGCAATGTGTGCAGCACTTACCAAGCTGGCAATTAAAGGATTAATGCTAAAAGTAAATACAACAAATCCATTTTTTTCTGCAATTAAAATTGAAATAAATTCTGTACATTATAAAAGTACTAGGACTGTACTGTATTACTTGATTTAAATAAATAAATTGTAATATATGGAAAGGTGGACAACTTGATTTCTATTATATACCATGTTACCAGCTACTGTTCTAGAGGTGCCTCATACAGGTTGCCGCAGATCCTGAATTGGTTGGGGCTGCACAGAATGATACTGTCCACAGTCCAACCAGTTGCGTACCAGCAGCAGATGCACTGTCTGTACCATTGTTTATGGGAGGCTGGTACTCCTTACCATGAATTCATGTGCCTAGCGGTCACAGAGGTCCTTCTGGTGCTGGCAGAGAGTGCAGTCCCCAACCACAACGCTTCCCAACTTTTGAAAGAGAAAAACGGTGAACAATACAGAAGAGTAAGCTGGTGGGCCAGATTATATTATATTATATTTTATATATATCCAACCACGTGTTTATGTGCGCCATATGTGCCCCACACATTATACAGACCTAGAAATGTCTGTCTGTCGGTTCTGCCCTCTGCAGAAAACACCCCAGAGAAACCATAGCGACGCACAGTAATCCTCTGTCAGACATAATGCATCTCTACGTTAACTCTGCATTGGTAACAAAATCCGCTCCACCAGGCCTCCAAAAGCACCAATAATATGTCTGCTAAATTAGGGGACTTTATTCACTTTTATGTAACAATAAACAAAAAGTTATACATGAAATATTCTTCAGTGCCTAGTTTGTTTTGGGTTCATTCACTCGTTAGGTCCTTCATATTTATAATACCCCCTGTAGCCCAAACCCTTTCTTTTACCATATAGTATATGACCAGGCAGAGGATTGTGTATAAGCTCTATAAATAAGTAAAAATAATAAATATAAATCAACAATTATCTGTTGCAGTATTTCCAAAACTAGTGTATTAATTAATATGGCACGAGACGGTGGTTACTGTGCATTTTGGCATTTTCTTTTTAAGAGGAAGTAGTCGATTTATTTTCTTCTTCAAATGATAAGTGTATTCATTGTTCATAAATATTAATTCTGCCAAGTATTATATACATATTGTATCTTATTATGAAGTAGTTAGGACTTGTCTTGCGGCTAATGTTCCTATCACATAATGGCAAGAAGCACTTATGCCAATGCATGCAATAAGCCCTGAATACAACCATTAGGTGTCAGGGGAGGGTTGCAAAGGGGAGTAGGGGTAATTGTCCCCTGGGTGGGTTTGGATTAAAGGTTTTGGGGCTTTAGAGTTTCCACCAGATTGTCTAGAGCAGGGCCAGTTCAGAAGGCAGCCCTGGGACGTTAAGGCTGGTGGCTGCCTGATGACGCATGCGCGCCCGACAGTTGGATATTACAGGACGCATGTTACATTTTGAGGCTCAGAAAGCGTGGGGCCAGACATAGCCAGCAGGTAGCTGCACCAGAACAGCAGATAGGGTGAGTATGGAGCAATGGCCCACCGGGGAATTTGCCCAGTCTTGGCCTGGTCTAGAGTAAGGAGGGCTTTAGGTGGCATTTACTTGATGACTGCATGATTTTATTCTTTTTCTCTACATGCTCTTTCTGTAAATGTGCTTTTGAACGGAATGGATCGTGCACACTGATCATGTCTTCTGACAGATGTCATTTAAGCGGCTTTATTACTGGGCCACTTAATTTGATTTGCAACACCCCCCCTGCAAGGTGTAACTATGAGACAATTCCCTACAACTAGTTAGAGAAGTTCCAGGTAACATTGTTTCCTTGCAAGTCATTTATAAAGATTTATAATGCAATTCCAGAACTACACGTGATACCGAATATTTATTTTACAAGTATTATTTAAGAAATCATCAACAACAAAAAAGGTAAATATTGGTAAAGTCAGTTACTGAAATTGGGAAACACTTATTATAACGCGCAGCGAGTAAGACTGTATTATAAGAGTTTCAGAATCACTTCAAAAATTACAGTTCCAGTCAAAAAACAAATTAAATGAAATGCTGACAATGTTGAATTAATACACCAGAGGGCGCTGTCCTCAAAACAAATTTAGAGCATTTCATATACAGTAGGAAAGAAACACCCTGCCTTCTGGGACTGGGTTCTTCTCCTCCTTCCACCATGCATCATATCTACCAATACCTTTATGTTTGTAACTCTCACCAAGGCTTTTGGTACTGTTAAAGTGTTACATTTAACTATTCAATGTTTCATTGTTTGCTTTGGTTTCCAGATCACTAAAAGCTATACTCCGAATACTTTAATGACCAGTGTAGGGCACGCACAATTCATTAACTGAATCATCTCATTTCTAGAAAGGAATCTGGATACTCTATCATCTAATCAAATGTTCAGTTGGTATAAAGAAAGAACATTTTAATCAGTAAAACGCTTACTATACTAATGATCGGTGGAGGGCTGGTGCCATCCATCCAATACCAGAGGCCCAATAATACAACAACCTAAAATACTTGGCTAATCATGTAAGGGGCCCCAATGATCAATGTGCACAGTCAGGTCCCGTCCCGTACATACAGTATAGTGCTTTGTAAAGCCTTTGTTACTTTTGAAGACTTGGTGGTTGCCTATTGGTGACCCTGGCCCTGTCTATAGCCTCTGCCCAACCACCTACAGCCTCCAATGTGTCAGCCTTTTCACATCCCCAACATAATATCTATTAAGGTGATGTTTAACTTTTAAAAAATGTAAACATTTCTGTTTTATAACTTTTAATGCTTCTATGAAGCTCCAAAATATACATCCATTTGCCACAATAACAGATTGAAGTTGAAATGCTAAAGCAGACTGTATAGAGATGCCTGTTCCCAAGAGTTTGCAATCTAAACGGGAGCAAGAGAATTGGCAAAGTAGATGGCGCAGCTAATTGTTGTATATTTGTAACACTTTATTTCAGTTATAAAAGTTAACCATGTGTAAGTATTATTGTTTCTACCAATCAATATGTCTATATTACGCGGTATGTAGTAAATACCCTCTTGACGTGACGTATCATATTGAAGTCACACAATATTCAGCTTTAACGCTCCCAGTAAAGACTTAACATAGTAACAGTAATTTAGGTCGAAAAAGAGACAAGTCCATCAAGTTATCTTGTTAATTCTAGAGGGTCTTAGGGTCTAACGTTCCATTTTGTGGCTCCGCATGTGTGATTCACACATTACATGATTTAGTGATGTTTTTTATCCCCTGAGATTCTTCATATTTAATTAATAAAATGGTAGGAATTGGTGGCATTCTCATGTTATCAGGTGAAATCGGAGGTGTATTGCGACTAAAAATCCATTGTACAAATAGGCTGGGAATAAAAGAAATTAAAAGTTAAGTCCCGTGGAAGGTTCTTCAACCCTCTTTCAGTATTCAGACAACTCCAACAGGAAATTGGCATTCTATGGTTCACTGAAAAGCAGTGTGCTTCAGATTTTTTCGTTTATCTAGTCATCTGTCATCACTTTCTTGATTTTATATAACAATGAAATAAAATATATTTTTTAAAACCAGAGCTTCCATAGTGGTACCCTTTAGAAAAATAGACTCACAATAATGACTACTACAATATATGGATAGTTATTATGGGGGGATGGATAAACTTGGTATAGGGTATGCTGAGAATGTATATTGGATGAATGTATCAATGTAAATAGGCTAGAAGAAGGGCTCTGTATATAGATACCTGTCACTCATCTGTGTTTTTGAGGCCTCAGGGAAACCCAGAGTGTACCGACATATTATCACATAGTAGCATTTACGCTATAAGGAGATCTAATTAACTAACGTGGGCTCCATCCTGCAGCAATATTTTTTCTATATGCTGAAGAAATAAAAACTAATGCCCCTGCTCCCCTACTACATTGCAGTTCGCAGATCTGATTTCCTCTGATTAAGGTCTTTAAAATAAAAGTGATGTCCTACTTATAACCAGTCATAGAAATACGGAAGGCTGTTTTAGTTTAGAAAGCAAGTGGCCGATTGACGAAAACCAATGCCCATAAGTTACACATAGTCCCCGGTACTGCACAGCGCTACTCAGGAAGATGTGGTGATTAATCTCATTATTAACTAATAACTCTGATGCTTTAATTATTCATGTGTGTCCAGGACACACTTGAAATTAGAGAAGCGTCAATGTATTTTTACTTTTAAAATGTTTTCTAAATACATAAATTAGCTTACAGAATACCACATGTAAAGACTAAGCTACCTAGGGACCAACAATGCTGTCGGTAGTAGTGGACCTGTGCAAAACACCCCATAGCCACCAATGATTTCCACATGTTTGCCTTTCCCAGCAGTGAATATGGAACATCCCAGTATCCGTGTGTGTGTGTGTGTATTATGAAGTTACCTTGCACACAATCTCTAAAGGATGATTTCATGCCTGGGTGCATTTTTCAACCAAAAAATACTGTCACGTTTCTATACGTATATACGGTATAACATATTGCATATGGTTAGGTATACTACAAAAGTCTAGGTAATGGACATTTTTTTTTCTTTTTTTCCTATTCTCCGTAACGCCTGATTTAATTTACAGCACACTCTGGTTACAAAGAGATTTCTCTTTAATAACCTTTGTTTGTGTAACCATTAGAGATAAAGGGCTGATGGGAACCCTATGACACTGTGCAAACCAAAAGCAACTAGAACACCGTTTTGTGACCTCACACAGGAAGACTACACGCAAGCTGACCTGCTTATTGATGTTTATTTCTGCATACAGTTCAAACCACATGGAGGTAAATAAAAGGTTTTAGCCGTTACACAACTGGTGTATGACTCAGATGAAACGTTAAAGATGCATATGGGGCTAGCAACATAGATGCGTGATCTGAATGGATGTAAAAATGTAGCATTTTATGGACACTGCGGTAGATGGTAGTCAACAGAAGTAAAGCAGCAGAGGAGGCTGTTGGCTTTTAAGCTTTCTAAGTAAAAAATGTTTAGGAAGCCAACATGAGGAAAACAATCTTTAGACACAGCGAATATCCTCATACGTTTTTTTTTTTTTTAATACACTCTAGGGATGCATTTACTAAGACCCAAGAATACATATTAGATGAAAGTCTTCATTTAAAGCGTATTCATTAAGATTTTTGATGGGCCATTTTTAGTGGGGAGATTTGCTAGGGTCCCTCGTTAGCTCAGACACACGAAAGTCACAATCAAATACGTGAATTGTTTCATACAGTTCATGTCCAAACTGAAAGCGTCTCTAAGAAGGTAGAACATGCTCAGCAAATTCTTATTCCTCCAGGAGCTCCTTCCCTTGCCAATCACAATTTCCTATGCTCTGCGAGATCAGGCTCACTATCTTTTCAACATATCTGCTAAACTATTTTGATTTCTGATTTGAATTCTGCCAGTTAAAGAGCAGAATCCAAAGGTGCGATAAAACAGTGGTACTTCATATAAAATAATAATAATAATCTATTCTTTGTGTGGAATGTGCTAATGTGATGCAAGCCATGAAATCGGTTTCCTTACTTTTCTTAAGCATCGCAACTGGTGAAGCCAAATGACTGTAGTTCTAAGGACCAAAATAAGTGCCACAGAGCAACACAATCCATTCACACATGAATGTCACAATGGTCCAAACATGCTCAATTTTCAAGCTACCTTCCTGTCTAGTTTAATTCCATGTGTGACACTTGATACATTTCCCCTGATGTGTGCTGTACATTTGTGAGAATACCCCTAATTAGATGAATCCATAAGGAATTACAATAGACACTGACAAGAAAAAAATGATGACAAGTCTTATTAGTGTAGTTTCTGTTCATCAGACTTTGTTGTTTGTTTTGGGTTTTTTTTACTATTATCAAACACGTGTAAAATTACAGACTATCTAAAATCATTATTCTTTAAATATTCTGGTGTTCTCCTTTGACTAATTCTTTCCTGACATAACGAGCTCCTAATAATGCTGAAAAAAAATCTACGCCGAGCAGGGCACCAGATGTCAGAGCACAAAGGGCTACGGCTAGATTGTGTGCAGAGGGTGCAGTGCACCTGCCACAAATCCCAGTCTGAAATATAAACGTGGAATGTGTCCTAGTTAACCCGTTTGCCCCAGCCACAGCCAGGCCTGCTATGGATTGCAAAGCCACAGAATCTAAAAAAAAAAATACTCTAATAAGCCCATAATGAAATAACCCTTTTTGCCCACACAAAGCCAGCGTTGAGTCCTGTAAAGTCAAACCTTCTACATCGTCTATAGCACACAGCTCTTTGTACATAGTGTTGTAAGCTGGACTGCCATTTTTACAAAATACCCATTCCATCTTTTGTTTGTTTTGGTTGAAGTATTACTGTCCTTAATTCTTAGTTTTAGTGGAATGAACAAGAACGGTCATAGAGGCAGATGACTAGGGAAGCTGCCTTGGGGTTATCTGGAAGAGGGAATGGGGACTGCTCCCAATGTTTGAATCTGCTGAGGGTGCTATGGATCTATTCCTAAATTGGCAATAAGTCGGGGGTCGAAGACTCAATTTGCCTGGGTTGCTAATTGTTACAGGACCGGCACTGGGGATGAATGAAACGCTCCAGTACAATGGTTCCAGGCATCTCGGCATCCAACAGCTTTGTGGCGTTCAATGTGCTAATCATTAAAGGGTTAATTCACTACACTTCTCATTACTGCTAAACATTGTTTTTTATACCATTTGCACTATGTGCATCTACTGTGACTGAGATGTGACTTCCCGTTGGCATATTGTCCATGGAATTATTTGTTAATCATTCAATAGAACGCTTCATGATTGACAATGTATTATATTGCACAATGATATATGAATAACCTATAATATAATTTTATTTATAAAGCACCAAGATATCATCTAGCTCAGTAAAGAGATGCAGCGTTATTATTTATTGTTTAATATTGCTCCATCATATTCTGCAGCGCTGTACAATGGGTATACAGGAGACATGTACAGTGTATAAGAATGGATGGATCTCACTGCAAGCTCACTCATTGGAGACTTGCTTTGGGAATAATTTTATTTTATTATCAACATGGCTATGTTATATGCTTTTATAAAATGGACATTCATGCTGGCTGAGTGTAATGTGATTTCATTTTTTGAAACATGGGGCAGTGGCAGACCAAAGACATCGACAATAAGCAGGGAATGATGCTATTCCATTAATGGCCCGTAATTCACTGGTGGGTGTTGTAACTCCACTGCAGGCGTGAAAAACGTTCGCTTATTCTCATGCAACATTTTCTCTTCTACCGCAGCGAGGAAAGTAAACAATAAAAAAAATAAATAAAACTTTTGCATCTAATTGCCATGATGAGGCAGGTTGCAGCAGCTGCTGAGGGTTGGGTTGTGTCACTTATTTTAGTCACCAAGTGAATAAGACAGCGAGCAGTTCTCAGGTTGCCCGTACAGGTGCCGCACAGACAGGCCGTCTCCATGGGAACGCATGGGGCCTGAATGCACCAAGGACGGGAGTGTAGGAGGAGGACCTTGTATAGCCTCCCTCATCCCTCTCTCCCTCACCCCCCTCTCCACTCCTTTACTGTGAGCAACCAACCCTAGAATCCGCCAATCGATCGCAGCTCCTGGGGTGGGCCTGGGACATTAGGATTAAGCAGGCTTTTTCTTTTTTTTAAATCTGCCAGCTGGGATATAGTGATAAACGACAAACGACCCACATAACTACATGGCCACTTCCTTTCAGTTAATGTCACCGGTCCCTTTTCAGAAACAGAGGCAGATAATGTCATCTTTGTGGCCTAACGTGTTTGTCATTAGGATTTCAGCAGGAAACAGGCGCGGGGAGTGTCTTGCACTCGCTGTGGTCGTGTTGGTGCCGGGTTAGGAGTGTGCTTTTTTTTTTTTTTTTCCCTCTCTCTCTCTCTCCACTCATCTCCCTGCTGCCGCCTTCTCCTGTCCTGGAGGTATTTCAGTGTTGCCATAGAAACCTGGGCAGGCAGAGCTCCCTCCTTCTGCTCCCTCTCTAGTGCCCTGCGTGCCAGGCCAGGCCCAGAATCACTGAATGTAGACGATGTAAAGAAACAGTGACAGTCCTGCTCGCCTAAAAGCTCACATCGGCCGATCACTTGTGAAAAAATAGTCGTTGGCAATACAAAGAGTACATGCCAATAGCACTCACGGGACAGGCCCGTTCACATTCATAAAAGGGAATACTTCATTTCAACCCTTGTAATGAAATAAATGACCGCCACAATACAGATGCCTTTCAAAAATAAATAAATAAAATAACTACATTAACAGCCCACTCTTTCTTTACAAAGACATACAGTAATTCAGCTATTGGCACAGAGAAGCCTTCATACCGCACTGAGACCTTCATCAGGTTTATCTTCCCTTCAATGTAATGGATTCAGCAAGCTTGCAATATCAAACGTGCTTTTAATAATAATAATAATAACTTCTTAAGGCTTTGATTAAGGATTTGTCCCTGGAAATCTATCATCTATACATTTGGTCTTTTTTCTTAAAACTGGTTGTTTTAAATATTCCAAATTCTCTGTTTGAAAATACTAAACAGCTACTTTACTTATTTAAAAAAAAAAACACCCATTCGGCATTGCATGTGAGAAGAATTACATTTTAGTTCAGTGCGATTCTGTTCAATTACACTTTACTATTGATACATTTTGACAAACATAGCATACAATTCTTGCTTCTTTTTGTGGGTAAATTGGAACAGAATTTGATAGGCGATAAGAACCATTCAGCCCATGTAGTCTTAATATTTTTCCTAATGTAGACATTCAGACCTTAATCGGTCCTTGGTCTTGTCTTAGACAACACTTCTGTTCGTAGGCTATTCCTCTTGGTAAAATAAAATTAAAACCCCATTCTAAATATATAACCCTTGGTTTCTTGTTCAACATAGCATCAGCTTACTATGCAGCCCCTACCTCCTTTTTTCCTCAACAAAACAAATTACAATTTTCGTCTTCACATCATAAAGATAACGGAAGTTGTGTATCCAGATGCTTGTATTCGACGTGGTCACGGCTATTAAAAAGTGTCCTAGCCTAAAAATAGTCTACACAGCAGCACTGCAATGTGGGCAGTAGAGGGAAGCATCTCAATAGACATACAGCAGGGGAGCTGGAGGCCACAACTCACTCACACGTTTCACAGGAGCCGACCTGACACACAGTTGTGCGGTCATGTAACAAAATGAATCACACTACAGCGACTTGTCTCTCCTTACTGGATGAAAGACCCAGATCACAAAGAGGATCTTTCCATATTGGTGTTAAATTACATAAGAAAAATCCAATAACGTTGGTGTGCTTCATTCCCAGATTGTAAGCTCACAGGCGTCCGCTCTTCCCTGTACTTCAATATTGTGTATTTATATATTGTTAACTGTTGTGAACATGCCACACAAGCTTCCAAACGGGAAGAAAACTTTTATTCTGCATGCAGTATCGCCATATACAAAGTGCGTAATAAGACAACAATATGATTTGTAATGCTGTCAAAGCAGCAAAGGGTCTTAGTTTATGTTTTTGGGAAGTTAGTTGGAATCTAACACTAGCGGCAATATTCAGAATCATCTACCACTTACATATGGCTACTTTTGTCAGCAATGCCTTGGGGGAAGACACAGTGTTTATTTCCCAAGAAATATGTAGACTGCCTCTGTGGCATCCAAGTGGGTCAGTCTAATTTATCCTCTTTAAAGCAAAGCGGCTTGACCAGGGATCACCCCCCTGCACGTACTGTGCTATGTTAACCCCACCACCGCACACATATACCGCATGTATTTTCATATATTCATACGTGTGTATTTTTCAGACACAGGTTTCTTTCATTCACAACAGAAAACTACAGCCCACTGGCATTAATGCATAAGAGCACAGGATGTATTTCGATAACTCCGGAGTTCTCAATAGCCCATTCCTGGTGGCCCTCTGCTTCCTAGCACCAGATGTCAGTTGTGAAGAGGGGAGGGGGAATTAGTGTAGGGTGGGCTAAAGACACAGAAGGCAGCGGAAATGCCTGAAACACAATTTAACCCATTCAGTCGTTAGAACAATCATTTTGGATTCACAGCTGGGTCAGGCATCCTCTTTGTTCCGCTAGTAAATAGAAATAGTCAGCCTCTTAAATATCAGGTGCTGTGGGCTACCAATCTCATGCTTTTCAGCCAGTCTTTAGTTCAGAGGAGAGGTGCAATCAAACCAGCTGGAATGTTATATATTGCCCAGGCGTGTCAAAAATATGATTGGCAAAGTCACCATATAATGTGTACTTGCTTTGGTTTTGTGGCAGAATTAGATCTCTTTCATCTACTAACACAAAAACCCATAAGCAGATATGTAATGGATGAAGAGACCCAGCAATATATGTTATAAGATGATTGGGACAGTGGAAACCTAAGCATTTCAGGCTTATTAAAATCACAGCGCATATCATCACCTTTACATTTCAAGCCATCCCAGCACTGCCACAGGGCCTGCCAGTTATTGGTATTCAGTGAACTGCAGGACCCTCGGGCAAGGAGGGTGAGAGGTGCAAATTGTGACAATTCCTTCTTTGCTCTTATTGTATAGAATGTGAGTAATCGTGTGTGTATGTATACACAGTGAAAAAGTACACCCTCTATGGTTTTACATATCTGGACAAAATAACAACCATATGTTCCTTAGCAGGTGTAAACAATAGGTAGATACAACCTCAGGTGAACAACAACACATTGCATGTAACACAGTGTAACATGCAACACATTGCATGTTACACTGTGTTATCATTTATTCAACAAAAATAAAGCAAAAATGGAGAAGCCATGTGTGAAAAACCTAGTACACCCTTACCACTTCCATAGGAATTTAGATGGTATGTAGCAGACAGGTGCTGCTAACTAAGTGCCCTTGATTAATTGACCATCAGCAAGTGTGACTACCTCTATAACAGCCAAAGTTTTAGCAGTTTGCTGGACTGGAGCATTCAGTTATGTGTTACACATGCAGTTGTTGCCTACATAGAGTTCTACCATGTCACAGTGAAAACCTAATTAATTGGCTGGTGAGATTATTCATTTTCTGGCATGTAACAAGTTTCTGAACGGTCCTGGGACGTTTCCAGGTATAACATTTGTCTGCAGACTCTACCTTCAGAGCTTCTTACTTAGAGGTACACTAAAGTGTCATGGAACACTAGTACTGTTCCTTGAAAATCTTTTATGGTAGCAATCATCCCCTTTATTCTTGACAGCTCTCCTATGCCCAAGAGTATTTTTGCATCACATCATGTCCATAATGGTTAACGTTAAAGAAGTTTATGATGTAGTACCTAGTGCTCATTAAGTAGTCTTAGGAGTTAACATAAATTGGACCCAGGAGTGTCGCTAGGCTCGTGCAAAATCCATGTAGAACCCATGCTTGCTTCAACATGTTAACCTTTTCATGTCCTAGTCTAATCACAGCAGCATTTGTAAATTTCTAACCATATGTTTGTTTTATCATAACTCCTTTTTTTCCATGTTTAATGTACCCACATAAATGTATGCATTAAACATGTATCCCACTTATTACTTTTAAATAATTTTACCAATTAACTAAAAAGTAAATGTATATATTATATTTTACAAGACTGCATTTTATCTCTATTTTTGTACTTGAAACTAGAAGTAAATGTCAGCTACCTTTTCATGCAGAGAGATATTTTGATTCTACAGGAGATGCTCTTGCAGGAGAGCGTGTTATTACTTCTCGGAAAAGCCACAGATACCTACTGATCGGCTGAGCTGCTGTAATGGGGCTCTCCTGATTTCTCCATCCCGGCACATTTGTACATACATAAACATGAAAGAACAGGGTGAACCCAAGAAGCATTATCCAAGTGAAATGCACCCAGAACATTACAACCCCAAATTCTTAAAATATTTCTTTTCATAGGGCTGAAATTATTCAAATAATGGAGATGCCCCAAATCTGGATACAAAAGCCTACATATAAAATAATAAGTTGCTAAGGCCAGTTAATGAGCGGATCTAATATTTCATTTCTGTTAGACATATACTGGTATTCAGCATATAGTGGATGCAATCGTGAGTGTTTACCAGATTGTACAATTTTAACAGTATATACTTAAAGAATATATAGCTTGGCAAATTTTCTATAAGTGCTTTTGGGTGATATTGGGCGATCCTTTGTTTAATTCACAGAGACACTGGCTGGATTCAATTACTGGAGATAAATCTATCGTGAGTAACCGAATAGCAATCCTCCGATAGACTGCAATTGAAAAAACAGTGATGCATTTTGTCTGTTATTGAATACAGGCGATTACTTCCGAAGTGACACTCTGAGTGAAGATTAAATATTTACACACGCTCCACAAATGTTTGTGGAAGATATTCATTTATTTGAAATAGAACCATCTAACCTGCCTAATTTTTCTTGCTGTAAAGACTCAAACCTCACCGGTCCTTGGTCTTGTCTTAGATTCAGGAAAGGCATAAGCCTTTTCCATGCATGTTTACATCACCTTACTGTATGAACCTCTACCACTTCTGCTAGGTTTATGTTTCACTTACTTACTACTTCACTACTAACCTCTCAGTAATGTTAATGTAGCGTAAAGAAATGCTCTGCAATAGGGCAGAAAACACAGGAATACAGCATCAATACAAATATTATAACCATTGTATTTCTTGTTAAGGTAATGAGACCACTTTGAGTCATGTGGGGGTCACAGGGTGCTTACAAACTTTTTATGTAAGGTGAGCACCTAAGCCCCAGAACAGTCCCCTAGAATGTGTATTTTTATATTCAGAAAGGTAGGCAATGGAGAAATGTACGTCCATGCCTGGGAGCTTTCTAAATGAGCTGAGCCTTTAATAGCCCATCATTTAGTCAAGATCTGAATTGACATTGTTTTGGAACAGGTTAAAATTATTTCAAGTAGATCAAAAAGGGAGCGAAGAGAGAAAAAACAGTTATCTGTCTGTAGGCAGCATCTTGTCAGGGAAAAGGACTGTTTAAAGCACATTTTGTTATAGTATTGATATGCACAGGTAATTATGGATTTTCATAAACCTAATCATAATGCTGGTGTCAGGCTGGGAAGTTTTCTGCCACACAAAACCAACTAAAATTGGTAGATCAAGTCACTGGTACATTTCATCTCAGTTAATGTGACTGCTGATACAGCAAAATACTTTTGGAACGCAGATTTCACAACAATACAACTACTTGCCGGCCAGTCCTGTTCAACATACAGCATGTTAAGAAATTGTCCGTAAACACTTAGCTAAATCCTAAATTAGACTCCCCTTGTGGTCATTTGTGAAGCTGCAAGTCCAGATTTTTTTAGTCAAAGTAAAGATGCAGTCATATTCTTTCCTCATTAAATGTTACTAATATGACATCATGCTCTGTTCAAGTAACTCGCACATGTTTCTGTTCACCTTATGAACATGCAGCCATCATGCCCGCTTGTAAAGCATCCGTAATGCTACAGTAGCAACGACTGTTGGTCTGGTGGATAAACCTCTGGCTGTAGGAACTGTCCTGACCAGATTCCGACATTTGGCAGGAATGCTTGTACCCTTGCTTCAGGGCATAGAGACGTCCCATTGTCAACAGCAGTGAATGCAGCAAGGTCACATACCAACCCTCCTTCATGCTATTATACCACTAGGATGGGAGCTTTTAGTATGGTGATCAGTTTACTAAAGTCTAAGTTTCACAGAATTTGATTTTTAAAAATGAACGTGATTTAAGTTAAGTTGTTCATCTCAGCCAATTTAATCTTAGCTCTCTTAGACTCAGAAATAAATTAGACCGCATCCCTTTATAAACCCAGACTGCTGGGGAACACAAAAAGGTTTGCTACCTGCTACTAGCTGGGCATAGCTGGTAATCACTGAAGTCCATGTTCTGCTTAGCAGAATTTAGCAGAACACAGTGAATGGCGAATTTAGTAAAATGTAAATGTCAGGATTTACCCCTATTATACTAAGAAAAGAACATTTGCAAATGGCAAAATCTACAGGAGCTGAAGCTATTTGTTACTGTTAATCTAGTGGTATTGAATTTCCTGAAACCGAACTTAATGAGGTATGCAATTATTTGTTTTTACAAATAAATTCTGAAAATCAGATACTCTGGCTTGACAGGGTTAAATGGATTGTGCAGCACGTATGGAAGCATTACGCCTATGCTTGACCCTCACTAGATCTTGCAGCTTAGTGCATACATCAAAGAGGGTATGAATGAGATTATTTGCATAGATTAACATGTCTATGCATATGCTACTTGCTCACAACTGCTCCTTTGCATATCCAATGAGGATATGTATTTGTAGGCTGAGGCTTGTAAGAGTTGCTATAACCAGGAGCAGTGGTGTATTCTGGCGAAGGCCGGCTAGTCCTTGGCATTGAGTGGCAGCCCCTCTGTTGTTACCAGGAAAAGATTGCTCTATTGGGTGATCAGGTTTTCCTGCATGCCATTGCTCCATGGGCTGCTTGGGGAGATCTTTCTTGGAACCAGTCGATATACAATATGAAGCACTGTGGCTAGCCGACACAGCCTCCATAGTGAACTTACTCTGCACAACCTATGCTACACACTAATGGCTGGGGAGGCAAGTGGCAGGGTCAGGCCTAGGGCATCGCCCAGTCAAGATATGACCTGCCCTACCATAAAAACTATGCAGGTGCCCTGGTTATGGAGTAGACAAGAGGGCATTGCAACAATGCTCCTTCCTATAATAGTAAGGTGATGTAAGAGAGGAACAGAAAGACATTTATCGAGCACTAATGCATGTTAGAAATCCTAGGGCCAATTCTGTAACGGGAGCTTTGTGTTCTTCTATAGTCATTACTCCCATTAGCTTGTTAACACTGCTTTTCAATCTTCTTCTCTTTTCCTTTACTCCTTGACTTTGCATATCCATGTCTCACCTTCTTCCACTGGTCTTGTCTCTCTCTCCTTCCATCATCTTTACTTTTTCTTAATTTCTTATGTTGTTCTTAGAAACACAGAATTGTATGTCAGGCTGCTCACTTTAACTACCTTTCATTGATATATAAATTTAAAGTGACAAGTAGGCCATAAATAATTACAAATAACATACCAGAAAGAATGTTTTACCATCAAGACATCTAATCCTTAAGCACAGTAGCAATATACCACTCATCTTTGGCTAATAGACCTGTCACTCATTGAATAACCTTTGAGCTATCATACTGTTTAAATTGCACCTTCACTTAAAGTCAGAGCAGACCATGTGTGTGTATTATGTGCATCTGCATTCATGCCTAAAACTTCTTATAGACTGACCCTAACTTCATGCTTCTAGTGGGAAGAAATGTACTCTAGACTCTGGCCCAGTGCGAATATTGTATCTCCTTTGCCCCAAGGAGCTTATCAGTGCCTCTAAACTGCCTGTGCCATCTTTGTTCCAGCTTGCCAGTGCCCTCAAACAGCTCATCTGTGCCACTTTGCCCTAAACAGCTGGTCTGTACCATGATTTGCCCTTGCCCCCTCCAACATACACTATGGCACACATATGTAAACACACACAAATTTACTCGTACTCACTAACACACACGTACACACTCATTCTAACACAGTCACTCCCTCTCACACCACACATGGTAATACACAAATCTCACACACACTTACACATACACACTCAAACACACTTACACATACACATCTATGCTTACACGCTTACACATACACATCAATGCTCACACACACTTATTCGTCCATGGTCACTTACGCTTATACACAGACATGCATTATTACATACTTATACATAGACATCCATGCATGATCACATAAGCTAATACATACACATCCATGCTCACGTACACCTATATATAGACATCCATGATAATGTACACTTATACACAGACATCCAGGATGACATACACATATATATATATATATATAGACATGCATGCTCACATACACTTATATATACACATTCATGCTCACATACATAGACATCCATACTCACATACATACAAACATAAATACCACATTCCCCCCGCCCATACCTTCTTACCTGTCAAGAGCCAGCAGCCTCAGGTTGACGTGACGTAACATGACCCTGCAGAGTGCCTATCTCTGATCAATTTTGCAGAGAGACAGGCACTGGGAGACAGGAAATGGTTGCAGAGGTTGCCCAGACCCCCTAGAGAGGCTGCGGCCCCTGTATATACCTACATGTTTCAGCTCTCTTGCGGTACTCCTAGCTGAGCGTAGGATATAATGACACATCTTGGCTATCAGCCTCATAAGAAGGCTCGCTGAGTGAGGAAGCCAGAACATGAAAGTCTTTATGGATGGAGGCACAGACGTCACACTCTTTTGCTCTGCAGCTCTGTGGGCTAATCTGAGGGAGATCTTTGATTTCCCCAACCAGTCGTGCTGCTTGTGTTATATCAACCTCTAGCCAGAATGCACCCCCCTAAGCATACCTTCGTTTATTGTAGTTCATTACAGAATCAAAACCAGTAGCTTGTTGGTACGCGTGGTATGCCAACAAACAATAGTTGGATTTTAGATTTTGCGTATAGACAAATATAAAAATAGTAAATAAAAAGTATTTTATTAATTTATCTAGGAAATTGTCTGTGTGTGTATAGGTAAATGTCTTAAGATTGATGTCTCCAAGACATTAAGATTTCAATGTATTTAGTTATTTTACTTCCATTTTCATATATTTTCTCAACACATCAATGTAAAGCATCTTCTCGATTAAATGCAAGTGATTAAAAACACATATTTTATTTTAAACTTCCCAACGTAAACCCCCAATATTATTAGTCTAGCTTGAGCTATATAGAGAGATTTTTCAAATCATAGTGGCAAATTCAACATCATGATGAAGCACAGTAAAGTGTAGAATTACTTACTGATGATTATCTTCCGTAGGTAATTTCATTTTATTGGATTACGTTCTGTTTTTAATTTTATGTTAACGGTTTTAGTGTTGTCACACAATGCGTTCTTCTAAGGGCTATCTTGTGTGGGGTAACATGAACAGTCACAGCTCTCATTTTGACTTTTCACAGGTAACTTAGATTGCTGGTAAATTATCAGTGTTAGGAGATTGTACACTTTGCGGTTAAGACAGCCTATGATTATGCCTTTTTAGATAAAACACATCAGACCGTTATGTGCTTCTGCCATCTGTAACCAGCATGAAAGCATCCCCTGTCAATATTTGTAAGTGATTAAAATGTTACTTTATCCATGCTGCTTGCCACCTGCTTTTCCTGCTATACAGAGGTCCTCAAGCGGGTACCTGGCTGTGCCTTTTGAGCTGGACATCACATCTCTCATTGTTCATGATCTCTTCGGGTGAGAATTTATGAAGCTGTTCCTTTACCCCTTTGGTTTTTTTTTGCTAAAAAGCAGGTAAAGATCCATCAGGTTCACTGTCATTTTATTCAATGGTTGATGGAATAATTCAACTAACATCCACAAACTACAAAGCTCACAATGATGTATAAACGGGCTACAGGTAAAGTCTGTTGGAGGGGCCAGGCTCCTAAAATATAAATGTATCATTTTGACAAATACAATGTTTGCTCTATAGAAAAAAATAAGTTAAATTAAGATAAATTATATTCACGTCTTCCAAACTTGAAATGTGCCAGTAGGGCCTACTCCTCCAGGGATTTTCTCAGTAGGCCAGTCCGAGCCTGTTCAAGCCACAGCATGGTAACAACCATTAAAAAACAAGGTTCCTCTGGGACATGGTGGTGTGTGAGTCACATATGTACATGTCACCAAGTCGCAGTACGAATGACACAATACCAAATGTATTTACATACACAAGCAGTCGTAAACTTACTTACACTGGCACTTACTTACACATGTTCAGACCCATTTCCTACCAAAAGCATGTAGCCAAATGTATTATTATTTATAAGTGCTCGTACCTACCCTGTTGACTTTTAGCTTTCTAACCAGTTGTACTTCTGCTCATTATAGATTTAAATCTTTTAATGGAATGGTGTCAAGTACTTTGTAAAACCTGACAGTGCTGCAACGGTGTATACCAACCCCCGAAAAATGATTAAAAACGAGCAAAGGAAGCATCCAATCATCATGCAAATACTGCCTAATGTGCTTATTACTCCAAACACCCTGTTACATGTGAAAGTACAATTTAAATGGTCCAAGCAACATTGTTTTACATTTACTGGCAACCTTTGGCCCAGATGTGGGAGCCCCAAAAACAGACAGAATGCTTGTTGCACATAAATTAGTCTTGGTCAATGCATGTTTATCAAAACAGACTGCAGA
This sequence comes from Spea multiplicata, assembly GCA_009364415.1. Taxonomy (NCBI): domain Eukaryota; kingdom Metazoa; phylum Chordata; class Amphibia; order Anura; family Pelobatidae; genus Spea; species Spea multiplicata. Next base: position 110,257 of record VKOC01014894.1, read on the forward strand.
GAAAACCAAAGGAACATATGAAGGCCCCAGTGAAGGTGTAAATGCTTTCTAACATACTTTTAAAACCCCTTGATATGAAACAAATTAATGACAAAATCAAGCTTATACTAGATCTTGAAGTCATGGTAATCGGGAAGGGGGGGTTGCCTCCCTGTCCCCCTTGCCAGGGCTCCTGCTTGCATGTCTACCTGATGGTGTCCACCAAGCATAAAAACTGTCTGTAGGGAGAGACAGGTTATTGTGCAAACTGTGTAAAGAACAACGATTAGATTGTAGATCTAAGTATAAGATACATCATTTACTGAAATGGGAAATAGTACAATGGATATATTTTGAAATACCTGACATGTCAGCTGTGTTTTAAACGTCACTGCGTGCAGAGACATCCCCTATGTTTTATTGTTGCTGGATCCCAGTACCAGGAAGTTTTTTTTTGTTTAGTAACAAATATTGTTGCAGATGGCTGTGGGTGAGTTGGACCCAACAGACCCTTTGTGTTCATCATAAATATATGGTCCATGACCATTTGTGATTTCTGGATTCCTAATCGGAGATTGGTGCTCGTCTGCTGCTTAAGCTCCATCTGGTTAGTCACCAAAATAATACTCCTTCTCAAACGCAGATTAAAGAATTCAAATGCATAGGAGTTTTGTATTAGTGGACTGATTCTACTTTGCCTACAGGGCAGAATATCCAGGTCCGTTACCTTGTCCCTGAATAAATTGTAAAAATGGTATAAGAAGCAAAGACTGAAAATGTCACTTCTACCATTAAGTACTCATTTGATCCAAAGTACAGAGTATATACTGCACACGTGTGTATACATATTAATTCCTATAAAGCTGCTATCACCGGTTTGCTGGGGTGGTTCTGATTTGGGCCCCTCTTTTCCAGAATCCCCTTAAAAAACCCCATCTGCAGACTATATATCTAAAAATGTAGGACCACACAGGCACAGGAGTTTTGACTACCATATATTAATGGAGAAATGCGCACTGCTCCTTAGAACCATGCCTTGTTATTGTGCTCCATGAGTATAAGAACTCCCCGTCTTGTAAGGGCTGATGCTGGCTACTTGTCCAAACTGTTCTTCAGCGAGAAAAATACTTCTGTAATACTAAGGTCATTAACCCGGTATTTGTATGGTATTTACAGCATAGAACTTGTCGTTTGTCTGCATTAATAAAACAGAAAGCTCCCATTGGGACATAGTCATTTAGGTTGACAATCACTCGCTGAGTGACACCCACCGACACATATCACCGCCATTGATTCAACTCGGCAGCCTGTTTTTTGGACAAATTACCATTCCCCTGCTGCTCTTCTATTGTCCATCCTGCTCATACAGAAAGGCCCGTTTTGTCTGTGATTTCAGTTCCATGCGTACTCCTTCTTCGGTCTAACTTGCTCCTTCATATAAACTGCCACATTGCGTTGACATTTCTGTCTCTTCGATATCGCCACCTCCGCCTGACTTACTTATTCATACTAACTGCCACTTCCCGCATGTCTCAAATGTAAGGTAAAGCTTAAAGGAAACCTATCATGATTCGGTTGTGTATGTGTGTTTTTCTTTTAACCCTTAAACCTAGTGGGGTGTGACCTCAAAGGGATTTAAAGAGACTCAGCCAGGTCTGCAAAAGCGCAAAAAAACCTTTTAGATTAGAAAAAACGTAACAAAACGTTCAGCAGCGTTAACAACCTTTCTATTTTCTTTTTATGGGTTTTCTATGCATCCCATTTTTGTAGCTGTGTTTTGGACAGAGCTAGATATTTAGTGCATCTGCCAGATGTGTTCTGGGCCAAGTAGCTGAAATTGCCCCCAGGCTGAATGGCGCCAGCCCATCCCTATTTGAAGGCATATATATTGCTACTAAGGTAATTTTTTCCCAATACATTTTTGTAGTGAGACAATGAGATAAATGAAATGAATGATACGTGAAACAATAAAATGGTGTCATATAGAAAAGATTTTTATCTGTTATTGTAGTTTATCATTTTATACACATGAGTTTCTCCATGTGTACTATATATCTAGGGTAAAATGAGTTGGTGGGCTAACCATCTTCTGATGCTCTAAAACATTAATGTTTTTTAACAAAGTTCTGCTTTAACTTTTGGCACGGACCTAACCAACCACCCAACAGATCCGACTGTGTATAGGTCGAAAGCATCCTGGCTGTCTAATTCTGTTACCATAGCAACAGCACCAATTCATTGTGTGCTTCTCAACTGTGTCAGTCTTACACATATATTTAATTTCAGACCTATTTATTCAACGTCAATATCTCCTTCACCTCCTAATCTAGTTAAAACCATCATTAACTTTCCATTTGTTAGACAGCATCAATAAAAATAACACTTTGATCTGATAAAACAGTTTGGATTATAAATTATCCCGATTCCCAGTGTGTTTCCAATGTGGTTGTGCCAGCGCAACCCAGATTCTGTCATGGCCTTTTTTTCTTCAATTTTAAACTGCACAAATAAAAACATATAACTTGGCTGTGATTTTTGTAGAATTCCCATATCTGATGAAGAATTCCTCTATAAGAGTATTTGAAATCATTTAACATTTTTTGCCACATTAAAGAAAATCTAGGTCACCTCGAATCAGCGTGAAGAAACTAATGAACACATCGACAGTCCGTTACATATATACTACAGCGAACGTAGTTTCAGACCTTAATGAAGACGCCAGCAAATTAGCTGAATGAAGAGTTCTTTTGCAGTGCCCGAGGGCCGTAAGCGCATGTCACATGGCATAAATGAAACCCCTGCATCTGTGTAACATAGTTATGAAGGGACCCTGCTTGTGCTTTGTCTCCCAGTGTAGATCTGCCTTCTCTGGAGGAGCCTGTTCTCCTTCAATTCTAGTGGTATGGCGCATGACTGATGTCAGGTTATGGCCTTCAGAGTATAGAGCTAGCTAGGAGGAGGGGGGCTTTGAATAACTATCACACCAAAGCTGATCCGATCAGCGGTTAGACAGTCGATGGAAAGACAGTGATTTAGAAAGATGGTCAATAAAGAATTCTTCATATGTTTGCTTCATTTCCTCAATCTCACTAAGGAATTCTTCCTCTGTTTATGCCATAAGTTTGTCTTATGGACTGTGCTGTGCATTTACCGGTCATTTAAAGGGTTATACTGTTATTGCACGCAAGAACCACAGGTGAATTTCTCAAATAATCAATAATCTCATATACACAAAACAACACATGGCTTCCTTCTTTGGGCACAAAATTTTAAATGGCATATGCCGGTGAAAACTGGCCATACAAATAAGAGTTCAAACCACATGTTTCTGGATATGAATGGGACTGAAAGCTAAAAAAATAATTACAGAACTGGACAATCTTGCACAATGTGATGTCACTATACAAATAAATAATTAATAGGCTACTGGGAATGATCCAGATGTATTACTTGCAATTTCTATGTCCCTAACAGATAATAAACATGGCTTGGGTTGCTGTGTTAAATTGGTTTTGGTTTTTGCATGTCTGGAGGGACGGTTTTCTGTGCTTGACCTGGTGGGGTTCGGTACAGGGATTTGAATAGAGTAGCTTGGAGCAAGCGCTATGTGCGAGTCGCTCGAAGTGATGTATTGTTTCTCCAGTGGTCTTGCTGTGGGCAGAAAGTGGCCTGCCAGACAAATACAGATCATCAGCAAAGTCTAGATTAAATTTTACAGTGTATATAAAACCCTGTGATGGTATTTTCACAGCAGCACGGTAAAAGTTCAGAAATAGCTGTTTGCAGTTATTTTAAGTTAGCGTTGGATAAACTGAAGATCTCTGGGTATTGCTGGACAACAGTTCTCATAATCCCGCTTCCAATAGACTCACACTTTGGTTCATTTTACAATAAATGGGTTGTTAATTCCGATTATTTGAGTACAGTAATTATTTAGTGCTCGGTGGATCTTTGGAGACATGTCTGTCACTTACCGTATTTACTATTACTGAACACCCCAAAGTTACTATCTGTTTAGTAACAGCCAATGCAAATGTTACAATGGTACATAATACATTAACAAAGTTACAATACAAGAACTTGAGTCTAAATATATTTTGAGTGCCCGATCCCATTCCAGATGCCTGCAGCGACTGACTTTGTTTTGTCTCTGGCTGAGAGTAGGAGATCTTAATACTTTGTAGCCTGCAGCAGAAAAAGGTCCCTTTGTATAATATTAAGGGAAACCATGGTGATCCCTGTGCGTCTGTGAATGCTATTTGTCTGAATAATAAAAATGTTGTATGTCTGTGGGGCCTTGTGGCACTGGCTACATCAATGTGCTCTACCACTTCTCTTATGGTGCAGTTTGCATAGTGTTTTAATGTCATCTGACAATGGAGGACAGGATCAGACTGGGGATTAAAATTGGCCCTGGTACCTTAAGGCTAGTGGCCGCCGTCTTACACTTGTATAGTGTGCAGCCCTGTATATTCAGTGGGAAACCAAGGATCTGCAGCACTAGCTGCAATAAATCTATGTGGAAGGTGGAATCCTGCAATGGGCCACAGGGCATTCACCCAGTTTGTGGCATCTTCCTCTCCTGTTGAGTAGGATCTACTTATTCAAGAATAGAATGTTTTAATTATTTTTAAGTATATCCGCATTAAACCAAACAATGACATTTAAATACCCTTTTGTTACCATATTATATTTATTCTGAGGTTAAGAGGATGTTTACTATGATTACAGAGCTTATTGGTTTAGGTATCACTAAGTACTAAATCATTCTACAACATAAACTGTTAGTATGTAAAATATGAGAATATATGTTACATCATACCTTGCTGAATCATTAACAACTGTGTGATGCCATGAAGATAAAACTCTCCTACATTGCCCCCAACTCCCTAACAGGAACCCTGCCACATGCATGTACTTATGGGTTCTACATTGATGATTATTCTAGGTTAGTGGTGTAGTCCGCCGTGGGTGCTACTCATTAGGGGTGCCACACTGGCATTGTCCTCCAGCAGCAACATAACACTTGTCCGGCACTAGGCTACATATCAAGACATTTTAAACAATGCTTTGCTTCCAACTTTGTGGGAACAGTTTGGGGAAGGCTCCAAGAAATCATTTTTATACTTTTATTTTGTTCTGCACATTTTAGGCCTGAATGCAACTTGAGTGCTAGGAACATATGGCATCAATTATGTGACGTAGCTTAGAGGGTCTTCGGTGGAATGCCAGTGGATCCTATGACTGCTCCAATAGGATTCCTTAACGTATACCCTAACCAAATGTAAAAGGGTATAAATAGGCATGATTACAAGGGCAAGGTCTCTTTCTACGCTCTTTCTACGCTCTCCCCGTCATCTCATCAAGAATATTGAGCCTACAGTACCTTTTATCACCATTTGTTCCAGCATCGGTACTGTATGTATTGATAATTTGTTATTGAATAAACCTGCTTAATACGACATAGAAGCTGTGGTCTTGATTGCTGTTTGATCACTGGAGAAGTTTAGATATTCAAGACAAAGAATATTCTAACAAAGGCCTTTTTCTATTTCAGCATGACTGTTCCCCAGCACACAAAGCAAGGTCCATTAAGACATGGTTGCATGTGTTTGGTGTGCAAGAACTTGACTGTCCGGCACACAGCCCTAACCTCAACCCCATCGAACACCTTTGGGATAAAACTGGAATGGATCTGCGATCCAGACCTTCTCATCCAACATCAGTGCCTGACCTCACAAATGCTCCACTGGATAAATGGGTGACCAACTACATAATAGACAAGATGGATGAATCCACGGTGGGATGTAATCAATGAATTCATACCTTCCTCCTCCCTGTGTATACTCAGGCTAATATATCCACAGCATAGACATGTTTCATAAATTATACTGTTGTAGACATTTGTTTTGAATTGTGAATATCACCACAATAATTGTGTGGTGCATATACATAGGGCTGCAACTAACGATTATTTTAATAATCGATTAGTTGGCCGATTATTTTTTCGATTAATCGATTAATCGGATAAAAAAATGCAATTTTTTCACATTTAAAATAATGTAATAAAAAACGTACAATTTACACTTTCATCTCTTTATTGCAATGGCCTCTCTCTATTCACCTTCTTATTTTACTGACATTATAATAAAAGCTACAAGAACCCAAACACGGTGTTTCTCAAACTAGTTATTAGTAAATATTAATTCATATGTTAACTATTTTTCATATTTAATAAAAACTATGAGAAAAAAAGCCTTGTTAATTATTTTTATTTACCAAACTGACCCCGGTTATGCACATCAGACCCCCAGCTTGCCACTCTGCCCCCATATATGCCTTATACCTCTTATATGCCAGATTCCACTGTGCCCCCTGATATGCCACTGTGCCCCGATATGCCTTATACTCCTTACTTATATACCCCCCATACACCACTATAACTCACCCATACACCACTTTGGCTCCTCCCCCTCCCATACACCACTCTGGCTCCTCCCCCTCCCATACACCACCTCTGGCTCCTCCCATACTCCACTCTGCCTTCCTCCCCCTCCATACTCCACTCTGCCTACTCCCCCCTCCCATACTCCACTCTGCCTCCTCCCCCCTCCCATACTCCACTCTGCCTCCTGTCAGCAACGGATCTTCACTAGACACCAGGGAGCCGGGTAGAGAGGCAGAGTGGCGTATGGGAGGGGGAGGAGCCACAGTGGTGTATGGGAGGGTGGCTCCCATACACCCCTCTGACTCCTCCCCCCTCCCATACACTGCTCTGCCTCTCTACCCGGCTTCGTTACTGACCGGCACTTTCACTGCAGCTTCATAGCTGCAGTGTAAGTGAAGGTGAGTAACGGAGGCTGTCTGTGCGATGCAGATCCCCACCAGCTGACAGAGAGGATGATTCTCTGTCAGCCGGTGGGGGTCTGCATCGCACAGACAGCCTCCGTTACTGCCCTTCACTTACACTGTGGCTTCTATGAAGCTGCAGTGAAAGTGCCGGTCAGTAATGGAGCCGGGTAGAGAGGCAGAGCAGTGTGTGGGAGGGGGGAGGAGGCAGATGGGAGGGGGGAGAGAGAGCCGGAAGTGACAGACCGGCCGACAGTGAGGGGAATCCAGGTCCCCTGCAGCGTTGCGGGGGATCTGGATTCCGGTGTTATAATCCGATCTCTGTTTGAGATCGGATTATATAAGGAGAGGAGTTTTTCAGAGCATTTGCTCTGAAAAAAACCTCTCTTTATAACAGATAAAAATAGATTCGATTAATCGATGATGAAATTCGTTGCCAATGATTTTCATAATCGATTATTATCGATTAGTTGTTTCAGCCCTACATATACACGATACACATCATTGACTACCCTAGTGTTGTAGCATACGGAGTATATATTGATAGTGGTTTGATACACACGGGCTTTGTTCTCCGGGCTGTCAGTGTCCAGTTTGATTCATGCTTGTTACAATAGCTCAGTGTCTGTTTCTTTATCACACTAGCAGAGTGCATAAAACTTGCTCTCATTACGCTTTAGCCTGCAACAAACTTAAATCCTGCAGCTCTCCCTGTACCAACCACTTACAGATCCATACCCTCTGTCCATTATGCTCACAAAATTATGCTTTTAGAAATACAGTTTTTGAGTTGGTTCTCGGGCTCTTACATTTACAGAAATAAGTCACTCCACATATATATATATACACATTTATTACATTTAACATACATCATGTTTAATCTGATCCCATATAATATTTTAAGAAATTTCTATGTTTTGAATCCCACATAATGATCTTTACAAAGAAAACAAAGGAACTATGTAAACATGTAAATGCTTAAGAAAAGTTTCACAAATTATATCTGAGTTTTATATAAAAAAATGCAAAGTTTGACAAGTAGTAAACTCAAAGAATGGTCCGATCAGCTGGTTACTTTCATTTGGTCTTTATGTTTCTGTGTATATATATTTTTCTCCTTTAGTTATACCAATACTAATTATTCTACCTGTGAAATACACCGATGACTATAACCATATTGTGTAATTCACTCCCATAAATCGGTCTGAAAAATGTTCTCTTTTATAGAAATAATCTGCATATTTTTATTTGTTTTATGTTAATGTTATTATTATTTTGTGTTAAGGGTTACAAAATGGCTTAGAAATCATATTTGCTGGGTTTGCATTTGGGGTTATGATTTACACAGTGAGTCCAAAAATATAAAATCATTTAAAAAAAAAAAAAAACTATGGAATTGATTCTATAATCAGGAAAGAGAGTTACATGGTTTAGGCTGCAAGGCAGAAGACGTTGAGTTCAACAGTGCAACTTCTGTCAAGAATTACATGTCAATTTATTAATAATGAGTGTATTCTCACAGTATATGGCAAATCATGGATACATGTGCAGTATCAGAATATATTTTAACAATTAATAATTCAGAAATCCATATCCTTTTCCCATATATGTAATAGTTTTTCTATATTAAACTATGTCTATACTGTAAAAGATATTTAATTAAATATCTAATTTATGGGTGTCAATGTGAATACTAAAATTGGTATATTTGGAAACTAACCAAAATACACTAAAGTTGGTAGAATTCAAGTTTGTTCGAATGCAAAATTACATTTTCTATTGTTCATAAAACTGTGAATTAAAATCTGCTGTGCAATCTGATCTGGGCAAAAAGGACGCAATTTCTATGGAAACAACATTTCTGGAGCCACACCTGTAGATAAATCAGTAACTAATTTGGAGGCCGACACTCCTGGGATTCTCTAAAAATCAATACATAATTCAACATTTTGATATGGATGCATTCAACAGTGATTTTCTTTTTAAATTCATCTATTTGGAGCTAACACAATTGATTTTAAGCTGCTGAAGTAACTGAATAAAACATCCAACTTGAACATTTAATTGACTGCTGACGAATAGTGGTTTATGTTACATAAAAGAAGAATGGTTTATAAATACAACAACATTTCACTATGTAACTTGTTCATTGTTATTAAAGCAGCACCTTGGTGTTACCTTGAAAGAGCCGAGATGGTAAGGAGCTGCTGATGGAGACATCATGTCTTCCTAGTAGCCCACACCATGTATGCGCTGAGGGCTCCACACCAAGCCCTGTGTTGGAAAACTTGAAACATTTCTGGCCTTCGGTAAGGATTCTGTTGTCTATCCTCTCTTGTGCCATTGCCCCCCTCCCATTGCTATCAGTCTCTCTCTCTTTCATTAGAATCAAGTAGTTAATTAGCCCCAGCCTGTCCTCTTCCCCCACTCTCTTTCCCTTGAACACAACAGTAATGATCTCTAATTACCAGTAGCAGTGGATTGCAGAACCATCAGGAGCAAACCTCTTAGGTTATAGGCAAAGCAACAAATCCATGGACCTAAAGCAGACAGCATGTACTATACCGCATTGTAAAAAATGGCATTTAAATTATTATGTCATATGTTAAGTTTATTATGTGTGTTTCACTTACAATTTTTTATGTTCTCTGAATGTGATGAAACGTAGAATCTGATACCATCTTAAATCAATCCAGTCCATCCCAGTTTGCATATTTCCCTACCTATTTGAAAAATGTTTGTTTTTTTTAGGGTTACAAAGTGTTGGAAAAGTTATGAGCGTTCCACAAATGTTTTAAAACATCTTTTTAGTTTTTAATCATTTGTCAGGAAGGGTCACAACCAAGCAATTCATTTTTAGCAATTACCGTATTTGCTCGATTATAAGCAAATGCTCTGAAAAATATCCCTCGTCTTATATTCGAGGTCGTCTTATAATCAGACCTCTAATAGAGGTCTGACTACAAGACTAAGATCCATATTCCCTGCAGCGCTGCAGGGGACCTGGATCCTGGACGCGCGCAGACAACCTCCGCTGCCACTTCTGCCGGGGCTTCAATGATGGTCCGTGCCATCACTGCTGCCGGGCCTTCTATGACAGAGCACAGGCGTGACATGACCTTACGGTGTTCCGGTGCTCAGTCATAGAAGCCCTGGTGGAAGTACTGGCCAGCAGCAGTGGAGGTTGTCTGCGTGCATCGCACAGACCTCCACCGGCTGCCCCCACTAGACACCAGGGAGCCTGAAGCACAGTGGACAAGTCTAGGGATGCACTGGTCGGGGGGGGTGGTATAATGGTTTTCTGGAGGCATAGTGGTATAAAGGGGGTTAAGGGAGACAGAGTGGCATATAGGGTTGTATAAGGCATATCCGGGGCAGATGTTCATAGCTTGGGGCAGGTTGGCAAATAAAAGAAAATAAAAACAAAAAAATTATTTTTCTCGATCATAGTTTTATTAAATATGAAAAAAAAGTTTAAATTTGAATTAATATTTACTAGTAAAACTTGTTTCTATAGATAGTTTTATACTGTTTTTTTCCCCTAAATTAATATTCAAATTTTGGGGGGTCATCTTATAATCAGGGTCGTCTTATAATTGAGCAAATACAGTAATTAATTCACTGCCCAGACTAAACTGCCAGGTCGTTTGGCTCGGGTGCCGATAAACATTTTTTCCCTTGTGACTGCTACATGTAATACATACTTAAAACATTAGACCTTTATCACTGCCTGATGATTAAGGAAGTTGTAGTTCACAAAGGCTAGTCACATAGTTCATATAAATCTACATGTCTTTGTATGCTTTATTTTGTTTTGGGAAAATGAGGTTTGCAGTGGGGGGGTGCCTGTTAGCAGGGGTATATACCGTAATTTGACATTGCACATCAAAAACATTGCAACAGTTATGGTAATCATTGCAATTTTCCAATGCAATCACATGAGGAGGAGAGACAGATACCATACACACTCCAAAATGAGATAATTCAAATATTTATTTATCTTGCCAATGTTTCGGCCATACAAGGCCTTCATCAGGGCAAAAACATATTATAATCTTAGCGGGGAACATACTTTGTTTCTTGCATGTTAGCCAGGTTTTTTTATGAAACATTGGCTGGCACCATGCTACTACTTTCTGTTTTTTAAAAAGTTACCATGGCAGCAAGCAGCCATATTAGGCTACGTGCTCTATGGACCAATTGATGCCTCAGATTTAAATGTTACTTTTATTTTACTCTTTGAGAAGCGGTCGATAGGTCATAGAGCATCACCAGCTATCTGTTCACTGTAGTGGAAAAGTAAATGTAAATTCTCTTTAACGGAATTCTTGGTGTACACATGCAGGGACAAGACAAGGCTGTCCATTAGCATTACACTAAGGAAACATTATTTCAATGATCACTTGTAGCAGTCTCAAGATATTCTGAGCTTACTTAGCCAGCTATGTACATAATGATTTTTTTTTCCCAATTCCAATTTTTTCTATTTTTTGGAAGAAGGGAAAAACTTTGTGTCCCCATCTTCTCATTCTGACACTAACCTACAAGTTCTGCATGCAAATATAGTCTTATAAGAATAAGAAGGGTAACTGTCAAGGTATGGTGGGTCAATTAGCTGAAACACTGTGTACATGGTCAATAACCTGACCAGCAAGATGAAATAACTAACTTGAAATTACGTTAAAGAAAATACTTTATATATATTAATATATACGGAATATATCTTAAAATGACCTGGAGGGTATGTGCCATTTCATCATGTACTAAAATACTTAATTTTTTTCCATTTATATAGAGCAACAGCTAAAATCTGCATTTATATTATTTATTGGCTGTCAAGGCAACAGTTTGTTCTCAGCATGTTCCTATTGCTAAACACATGAAAAGTGAAATACTTAGTAGACGTATTTAGAAAGTTGTACTTAGTAGTAGAAATTTAGAACTCTACTACTAAATAATTTTACAAAACATTTAAAATGTTGGATTCTATAGGATTTTTATACATTTTCAGGTATGAGTTAGAGGTTTGCTTGCATTTTTTTATCTGTATATCTAATCATAACCTATATGTTTACCTTACATTCACCTAAAGTAGAACAAATGTTCCTTTAGTGTATGTAATTAATGAAATTAATTGCAATCTCTATATAGAGATATAGAGATTGCAAAGGAAATTTTAAGGAAATACATCTGGTGTGCTCACTAGAATGAAAACTGTGGCTGGGCCAGTCCTAGGGTTTCTACCATCTCTCCTGCATGTACGTGCTAATACAGGGAAGAACATGGCGGTCAGGTCTTCTGCCAGCTCAATGCCTTAGGCAGCTGTCTAGTTCCCCCTTTGTTTGCCGGCCCTTCAATGCTTTTTTATTCAACGCTTTGAAGGTAAAATATATTACAACATTTCTTGTTATGCGGTAAAAGTTGACCAATATTTATGATCATTGGCTTGGTTCTTGAGGTGATTCCACCACTTATGTCAGATTGCACCAAAACCCTTCTTTACACACAATCCCCATTGTTTCATATTGTGTGAAATGCTTTACCTAATGCATAAAACATATTTAAGTTTAAGGTTTTATACCACTTTATGTGTTGCATGAAATGGGGTGTACTTTCTTTAGCCAGATGTCCTCAAGGAAAATTTCCTCTACATGAGAATTTGACCACTAAAATGTCCTAACAACTATAATTCTCGTGATCACAAGTGGATGTGGAAAATAAATATATATATATATATATATATACTTAATAATACTTCCCAGACTGCAGCAACCCAAAAGAATCACTCTTCCTCAAAGTGTAGATAAACCAGTATACAGATGATTGGGGCGCAAATACATACAGGGGAAAAATAATATGGTAATAGTGCAATATGTATAAACAATAATCAGTGCTGTGTGTGACTTGAGGGCCAGATGGATCTACCCTACTATGGTATGAGATATAAGACACCATGTATTTTAATTTAAATGTTAACAAATCTGTAAAGGTCATTACAGTCTGATATGCATGTTACAAAAATCAGGAAGAACTGTGTTCTTTCTCTTCTCGTTTGATTCATTTTGTTGCATGGCTTTTTTTAATAAAATGCTTATACTACAACATGAATTAATTGGAAAATAAATATGGAGTAACACGCTTGTCACAGCAGTGGATTTTTGCCATTTCAGGGATACTGGATGCAGGTTGTTGGCTCAGCAGAGATTTTATTAATGTAAAGGAACCTGAAACTAAATCATTGAACTAGCTACCGGGGTCACACTCAATGGGGGGCAGTTGTAATGGGATTACAGGGAGCCTGGCAGCCTAGAGGGGCAGAATCTGCTGTCTCTGGCAAATGTTGGAAAATATTCTATGCCCTCCTCCCAGGTAATAAAAAAAAATCAACGGCCCCTCATCCATAGTACATGATGAAATGTATAAGTGTACATAAACTAAGGCATTCAATACTTTGGTCACAAGTTACGTTGCAGAAATATAACTTTGTGAGAAACCTGTGATTCACACCTCCCAGCCGCTTAATCAAATGATATGGTATGCAGCCTCGGCATCCTGTTTCCGCTATATTGTGTGCATGGTCTGCAGAGAACAGACCCCCGGCCCTTTACATTAAAGCTGTAAAGCAGCGGTCCCAGGAAAAAGACGTATGCTGGAAGAGCTGGCTTAACAACACTAAGAGCTGGCGACAACTGCACACGACTCGCAGGCACCTAGACCCGCACAGGACTGAGATGGCTTGTCTGTGACTAGCTTACTGGCTCCTGCTGCAATTTGGTCACACAACTCTTAGTAAAACATACTATTTGGCCTGTATGATGGTTAACTGTGTAATGCAAATACACATAACCCTTTCTCTGAGAAAATAAGTTAAATGATCAGGTATTAGTTCACGTACAACACATTGTAATAACAAAGTGATTAGTGCTCAAGCCCAAGTATAATGCAATAAAAATCCAGTGAATATGTGTGAATTTTAATATAAAGAGATAATGCTAATCCAAGATGTAATAGTATCAAGGCTCATTGAGTATAAGGCATTCTATGCAGGTAGTTGGATGGCATAGCGAATGGTAGAGTAAATGAAGACAAAGCTTTATGAATCAGGCAAAATGTTTAGCTGAATAATGTGTCCCATGCATGACCTAAGTAATAAAGAAACACACAGGATGGCAGTCTCTGAGTAAAGAGCGAGTACACCAGATGATATACTCACAGTAAAGGGTTAATACACAGCATGGTATGCGCAGATTAAAGGGTTAGTGCACAGGATTGCATACTCTGAATAATGAGCTACTACACCTGATGGTATACTTACAGAGTTAGTAGCGGGATGGCATACCTACAATAAAGGGCTAGTGCAAAGGATGGCATACTCAGAGTAAAGGATAGAACACAGGATGGCACAGTATGACATACCCTCAGTGAAGGCTTAGTACACAGAATGGCAGACTCAGAACAGAGGGCTGGGGTCACCCGATGGTGTGCACAGAGTAAAGAGCAAGTACGCTGGATGGTGTACACAGAGACATTGGGAGGCATGTATCTTAGTTACTCCAAGAGGGGAAAAAACATAAAGTTGTACTCCAGATATGACAGACGGTTTGGTGGAAAAATGAAGAGGTGGAATATAATGTATACTGTCAAATATATAAAACACTACAAAATAAGAAGCATATAAAGAGAAGTGTGCCAACAAAAGGTCATTCTGTGATGTTGGAAGGGAAGGCTATTATGGAGATCATGGGGGTATACTACCACCTATAGAGATTATACATGAAACAGACTAAACAGAGCTAAATCCTAGAAAGAAGAAGAAGAAAGAAAACTTCTGCAATAAACAAAGGGTCAAAGATTAAAAGGAATCCACAGATTTTACTATCAGATTTTACCTATGCAGCACCTTGTAATAGATGTACCCCTTAGAAGCATAAACGTAGAACTGAACAAAGCAATTTCTGCCATTAATATGTGTAGTGGTATAGGTGGAAATGGTAACCACCAGGCTGATATTTTAAGGGTTAAATGCCCATGTAGCATAAATAAGTAAAATGTGGTTCAGCGGGATGTTCTCTCAACAGTATTTTAGGTTATAGCAAGTTACTAGTGGCCCGATGGAGAATTCTCTAAATGTTCCACATTCAATATATTTCTATATCTTGGCACTAGCATCAATGGGTCATCGTCCTTTACGTATAATTTACCTGCCAAAAGTTCTGGAACAGTCCCTGCTGCTTTATGGCGTATTCCGCCACAGTTATGTGCCGTTCATTCCACGGAGTGCACCTGTTCGCTTACATATATTTCTTCAATGTCACCGCGTGGTAATCATACTTCATATCCTAAACAAGTGCAAGCCTCGAAACGCGGCTCAATCATGTATGCTATGATGGATACTAATATGCAACAACACGGAGAAAGTTCTGCCAAGGAGCTAGAGCTGGCCTTCATCTGGCTTGTCATGGAACCCACCACGGAACAAGCCCGGGATTTTCTATATCACTAAAACATTAAGCTACCCAAGAATAAAATCTGCTCTGGTACCATGCGTAATCCACCAGAGACTCATGAATGCAGGTTTGGTGAAGCAGTTGCCTACAGACCTCACCATGCTGTATCTCTTACTTTATTCACAAAGGTAACAGACTGCGGGGACAATAGGGATCACCGTATATCCCTGATCCCATCATTAGTGCATATGAATAGGTCGCAATACACACACTGACTCTGGACATATACATTGTATACATTTACAGAATAGAATGTATTAAATGTGTATTTACCAGGGTTTTGTCCCATTTATTAAATACAATAATCGACTATAGTTTGGAAAATGAAAATTCCGTCATGTTGCGCATCATGGCATGTATCTCTTTCACATTACCTACCACTGAAAGCACCCAAGAAATAGTCCATGAATTTGCAGTGTCCTGTTTGTCAATGATTAACGACACATAATGCAGAGATTGCGACCATACAAAAGAAAAACAATTGGCCCTTCTAGTCTGCCCTCTTGGAAAGACTTAAGTATTCTTTAGGATAGCTTTATTCTCATGAATTTCTTTACCGTGTTTGCCAGTACTACCTCCACTGGAAGTCAACGCCACATATTGGCTACTATTTTTGTAAAGCAAATTGTCATAGATAAAGCAATGGATTCATCGGTGAATCGATATGCCGTTCAGTCTAAAAATGTGGGACCTTACTTTACTAATGTATTATCTATATAATCACACAGAGGATGTGTCTCTGAACGCGAGCAATTAAATTCTCTTCTTTCAAAACTGTGACTGACAGCGCCAGAAAATCAGCACCAAAATGTTGCTTTCCAGCAATCAGGCTAATTAAGAAAGAAAGAAGAACAGTGATCGCTGTCCAAAGGTGTCTGCTTTCAAAGAAAAGTATGATTTTGAAGCATGTGATGAAGTGATGGAAAGTTTCAGCTTTAGTACTGAATAAATAGTCACTGGTTAGCTGGATTTAGTACACAATATATAGACTTGGTGTACTTTGGCACCAGTGCATGGGCCGGCTTCTCTCTGTAATTGTCTGTAATGTTAGCCGGTAGAAGAGTATAGAGACTGACTAGTAATGAGCAGATAAAATCTTATACCTAGGTCTAAGCATACAATATCCCATCCAGCATAATGTGAATGGCAGCAGTTGCGCTAACCTTCTCGTGTCCCCATACTGTCACCCCCTGACAGGGACTGTCCATGAGAGAGCAGCGCAGGATCCCTTCAGCAAGCAGGCAGGCAGGCAGGCAGGCAGTGCTCTGACTTATTGTGTCATATGGCTGCTTGCTAATCCAGCTCCACTGCTGCTCCCATAGTCCCAGCTCACAGCACGTCTATCCTCATCATCCAGCACGCCTATTCTCAGCAGCATCTAATACAGCACGCCTACTCTCATAATGCAGCACGCCAATCCCCATCATGCAGGTTGTGGCACTCCAAGTCTCACCATCCAGCACCCACAGTCCATCAAAAAGCGTGCTCATCATCCCCATCATCATCCCCATCATCATCCCCATCATCCCAGCACCCAGTACTCCTATCCCCATCATCCCAGCATTTAGATCTCCATTTTCCCAGCACACATTTCCCATCCTCATTATGCCAGCACTCCCATCCCAGTGATCCCATCCCCATTATCCCAGCACTTAGTACTCCCATCCCCATTATCCCAGCCCCTTGCACTCCCATCCCCATCATCCCAGCACACAGCGCCGGCCGGCAGCAGACCCGACGGCCCTGCTCAGTGTGTGGGGCCGGCTGCCGCTGGGATGCTCTGCGCTGGTGACAATGATCCTCGGGAAAGCCCTACATAAAAGGGCCAGCGCCACACTTGGCACCCAGCCAGGGGAGCAGACATGGAGCTCTCGCCATCAGGACAGGGATAATGGAAGAGACTCACGTCCGATTGTGCCGAGTCTGTCTGGGGAGACAAATCCAAAGTGTATGGGCTGGCTGGGGAGAAAAAAAAAGACGAAGAAGAAAGGGGGTGGGGAGGGGTGAGTAGAGAGACAGGACGGTGCGCCAGGCGATGCCTATGTCATGACATATCGTGACAGCCCGAGCCGGGGTCTCTAAAGCTGCCCCTTTGTATGCTCTGTGCTGGCCAATGGACCACAATGACTCGGGGCAGTGTGTGAGCTCCGCGAACACAAAGAAAGGGGCAGCGGAGAGCACAAAGCCTGCCCGGGCTCCGGTGCCAGGCAATGCCACCCAGAGCCGGCGGGAACACGGCGCCCGTGCCGCGGACCCCCATCCCACCCCTACTCCCATCAAGCCCATGCACTCACCGTGCTCTTGACGGGCACATACAGCACTTGCTTGTCTCCGGGGCTGACCTCGTCCGAATCGTTGCCCAGCTGAAAGCCTTTGGATTTGACCCAGAATTTAAATTTGGCGTTATCCGTGGAGCTGGACTCCGAGCCGTTGAGGAGCTGCACGATCCGCTCGTATTTCTTACGGGTCACCGTCTTGGTTTTCCCTGAGTCCCCGTAAGTCCTGAGGCACCAGTCCTGGAACTGGCGATACATGTCCCGATCGCTCTCCATGTCGGCGAGCAGCAGACAGCCCGGCCCGGTTCCCCCTGCCGCACTTTGCACCTGTGCACGCGCCGCTTCTCCACAATGAGCCGGGAGACGGGGGTGCTCCGGTGAGCAGCGGCGCAGCGGCAGACGGGCTTGTTTCTTTGGGTGGCATAGTCGCTCTGTGGGGTGGTGATGAGGAGGAGGGACACTGCAGGGGATAATCGATGTGATGACTCCCCCCCCACCGCCGGTATTAATATTTCAGTGTGCCCAATCGCCGGCTGGGTGGGTGAGGGTGTGTGGGGGCAGGGAGGCACAGAGTAGTCTCAGATGTTTTTGTTGTCCTTCTACGTGCTCAGTCTCCCTTCTGCTCCGCCGGCTGGGTTATCCCGATGGCTCCGGTAAAAAGCTACCCCCAGAGAGGGCTGGACGGTTTGGCGATGACACAAGCTTTGTCTAGCAGCAAATTGCCCCGACCAGTCCCAGATATCTGCCCCTGATCCCTCCAGGCAGGAGCCCCTTCTCCTTGCTTGTGATGACACACAATTGCCCCCCCTTTCTGGCTGTATGGGGCAGGTGGAAGGGATCCCGGCAGCAGCCTCTCCCCAGTCCCCACGCCTAGTGTGCAGGAGGAAGGACACTGCGATGCTGCAGCTGCTGCTGATGGGGCTCTTTGTCCCACTCTGTGAGTGATGCCTCTGGGTGATGAAAGAGCAGCCAGCAAACTTCCTGTCTATCCCTGAAGACGCCGGACAGAGAAGCAGAGCCCGACCGATCCCGTCCAGAAATGCACACACGTATAGTCCACGTATTTCAGAGACACCGGCAATAAAGTGTCCAGGCGGTGCAGGTCATCCCGGTTGGGGTCCAGTGAAGGGGTAGTAGGCAGGCTACGAGCCCCTCTAGGGGATTGTTGATTGGTGAGTCAGATAAACGGACATGCACAGGGATGACACGGGATGCCCTCCGCCTGTGATCCCGTTACGAGTGGCTGCAGGTAAATGCCCCGGATCCGCTTTCCTATGGCTGGCTTTGTGCCCCGCCTGGTGCAGTTTATTCCTGATCCTCCTCTCACAGATAACAGGATAGCCCCGTGCGAAACTACAAGCTGTTCCCCTTGGAGATCATCCGCGCAGCCACACAGACAGCAGGCAGGTATTCCTTCATGATATTCACTCCCATCACACGAGGCAAGGAACAGACCCCTGTGCAAGCTGGTAAATCCCTTATTATACTCCGATCCGGCGCCTTCGGGGTTAAACGGGATAAGAGGCAAGTGCACACGTATGTGGCCCCCTTAAATTCCCTTTTGTTCTGCCTGCACGCCGGGGAGAAGTGATAACGAGTGCCCTCCACCCCGCATAGAATGTCCTCGTCCCAGTTCTTGCAAAATGGCCAATGCGTCCTGTTCCCAGTGTGTACTGGGCTTACTGGGAGGTCTCACGGCGGCTGGAGCCGGCCCGGGACCGAGATCCTGACTCCTTGCGTTCTTTAAATGGCTGCTTGACGCTTTACATGTATACTGCTGCCACCTAGTGGTGAGAGGTGAGAACAGCGGGCCGAAGCGCTGTGTATAGAGAGCGTCCTGTAGAGCTGTCTGGGCACACTGCAGATAACACGGTCGGGTTGGCATTCATTTCATGCTGAAGTGCTTACCCGTTACTGCACATCCCACCCTGCATGAGACAATGATTTTTTTGAGCACGAACAAAAATTGTGTCTCCTTCTGTATGAACGAGCATATTTTATTCCATTGTACAGTGCTGCAGAATATGAGGGCGCTATATAAATCACGTAATAATTTTACTTTCTAGGGGTACTGTAAAGTTTTAGGCAACAGTCCTATTAAGACACATTGTACAATTAAATATAGGGGTTAACATATGTATAACTGATACAATAGGAGACGAGGATCCTGCTTGTGAGCTACTAATCTAACCTTATGGTACTTTTATACAAAATTCCTGGGAAGAATGATGGGTTTATGAAGCCTCCCTCTGAGCTTACAATCTAAAAGGAATGACATGGGTAGCAGAGACAAAACTAATTTATGATACCTTTTAGTGGGCCAACATATTCATACAATAGGATGCAGACTCACACTTGGGTGTTGTTTTAGATTAATACATTGCAAGAGCGAACCTGTGACAGTAAAATGTATCTTGGGAAATGTGCAGTGTTTATTCACTAAACTGTGAGTCTGAATATGAGTTGTCATGGAATATTTAATATCCCACCTTCCCTTGTGCATTATAACTGACCTGTCCCAATGAGCTTCTCCTGCAACATTTCTCTCATTTTCATTCTCTGGTACCAGTCAGCTATAATAGTGATTTAGAGTTCTTAAGTATGACATCATATGCCAGTGCCCTCATTCGTTACTATGTAGAGACAAGAGAAAAAAGAGAAGCAAAACCGTGCGAGCTTTCTGCAGCCATAATCAAAGCTGCCCTCAGGGTCAAGGCGGTGAGAGGGGTTGCGTTTTCCCTCATTTTAGTAGTCTCTGCAGGTCAGCAAGAAGAGGAATGCTGGAATATGACATCATATCCCAGCTACAGAAGCCCAGGCTTATAAGGCATATAGAAAAGCTATAGATTCTTGTTCATATAGTTGACATGGATTTGTAGCAGGAACATTTTCAACCAAGCGACACATGTCAGGGGATTTGTGTATTTTTTAAAGATATTATGCATGAATGATAGGTGTGATACTTTAGGCTGACATCAAACTGCTGCAACCAAAACGAAGGAAGAAGAGAGCTTGGAGTAAACTGGCTGAGCATGTCTGGCAACCTTCACAATGCAAAATATGATTCATTCAGTAACCTGAACACATTGCAGATAGTGCTTTAATGTCCTGAGATCACTGGATAAAATACTGGGTGTTCATATCTATTAACACACAACAGAAATAAAGGAATAGGGATTGACAAGCATAAGCCCAAGGGGTTAGATGTAAAATGATTCTGTAAATTATTCCGGTAGGTGTAAGGAGTTGTAAAGGTAGCAGAAATCAGCCTGGAAAGTTTAAACCTGAAGCAGCCACCCTTTATCAAACAAGCTGGTTTCGGTATATCATATATATGGTATATGGTAGAGTGCCATATCATGGAAGCAGTGGGGTCAAACATCTTTTCAAAGTAATTTCAACACTGTAGGGCACAGGGAGACTGTAGGGACTCCAATATTAGGGAAGGAGAGAATCATGTAAAATACACAATGCTTCCTTAATCTACAGTCTGTGCCTTGGAATTAGAACGCTCTCACCACCCACACTGTACCTGGTATCTTTCCCAGTGTCTACCATAAGAGCCCTCTTCATTCCTTTCCTATGTAAAGTAGGGTGATTTCACACACCACATCGCCCAGAACAGTCCTGGGATTGGATAATCTGCCTAATGCCCAAATAATGTGACACAGGCCAGCGGGCTAGTTATACTGATACATGCAAATCACCTAAGCCTCCACCGGAATATAGAATTGTTCAGGAACAACAACACAGGTACATGTGAGAATAGCTATGTGTGTGTGAAGAAACTAGAAACACTGTTATACTGGAGATCATGCAGATTGTGTTCACATTGACACGCACAATGCCAATTTACACTTACATATGCGTAATCCTTCTCAAAATTTACAATTTACAAATTTACACACTCATGCTAACACGCACTAACTCAAACACTTACACATTCATGCTCACACAAATGCACATGTGCACATTAAACATTCATGCACACACACAATTACACATACATCCTTACACACAAAACCTTATACATATAGTACATCCAAACACACTTATACATTCATTTAGAATGAACCATTTAGAAAGAAGCTAATCCTGTCACATGACAGGAAGTGAGACGCTTCTTCCAGTACTGATCATACTCCAGAACTGGACTCTTTCTGTGTCTCTGCAAATAACCCTACAGCAGAAGCGACCCCACATTGCTAGCAATCTGTTCCTGCTGTGCAATGAGGGCATGTATATAAATAACACAACAGCAGGTAAGCAGCAAGAAGGGGCCCTTGCCACTGGGGGCAAAAGATCCATTTGACCCATTGTTATTCTACCCCTGGCCACAACTCTGTTGAAGCCAAACCCCTTTCCCTAACTCACAATTAGTATATATGGTTACCCAAATGGAAGCTGGGAGGAGGAAGAACTGTATCCCAAAGAGCAGGAGCCAGCAGGAATTTTAATTGACATTGAAGGACATGGGGCAGATCTTGAGAAACAGTGAATGGAAGAGGCCCAGGATTTGCTGAGCTACTGCCATTGAAGTACTGCCTAGTGCCTAAGATGCACTGCAATCGGGCATCAATGCCCATAAGACATGCTGGAGTGAAGCACCTGGCCTCTTTACTGCACTTTGTATGCTACTTGGCATATGGCAGATAGGGATCAAAAGTCTCTCTGGTCTGGATGACTCCAGAGGGAGACTGGGAGAGAGCAGCTTGTCTTGACTGATGCAAACTGTTTAACGCGAGAGCAGTCACAGCAACCCAGGCAGCTCAGCCAATGCTGCATATCAATCTGCACAATGGCACAATACTGGAATTATCTGTCTCGCTTGCGAACTTTCCCTACGGTCTTATGTCATCATAATAATAGGAATTGTTGCACTTTTCTCTTATGTGTCATATGTCATTTACAGGGAAGGGGTTACATATCTGTTTGTTTGTTTTTAAATGGGTAAACAAAGACTATTCCTTTATATTGCATTTATCTATATATGTGTGCATACAACATATGCCAGAGCTGGGCTCTGTCCCCTGAAGTAACCTTTTCATGTTTAACTCTTACATAACCAATGAGCTATACATGGAAAACTAACACTACTAACCATTAGCTACTGTATATGTAATATACGATGTTAATGTGTATATTAAGATAAGGTAATATGCAGTAAATGGGACGTACAGTCGTGTGGAAAAGAAAGTACCGTACATCCTCTGAATTTAGGGGCAACTCAAGGAACAATTTATAGGGTGGGCACATTAGATACCATGGTCAAAACTGAGGGTTCAATAATAATTTCCACATCTAAATCACACTGAAAAAAACTCTAAATAAATATATATATATAAATAAGATGCCAAAATACCAGAGTAATGCAGTATGCAAGAATTTTCTTCTCTTCCTCAGGTCTGAAGCAATACCTTCTGTATGTGGCTATATGCAGTATATGCCATAGTAATGGATTAGCTGTATTAGTACATTAGACAAGACGCCAAAACAGGGGTCGTAACCAGAGACCTCTGAGCCCCCAACAGCTGGTCTGTGCCATCATTGCCCCCAAACAACTCGTCTGTGCCTTCTTTGCCCCTTGCCCCCCTTTCCAACATACACTCTGGCACACATATGTAAACACAAACAAACTATACATAGGCAGTGCAAATGAAAAAAACAAAATATTTTGGCATTTGTCCTTATTTTGGAAACACCGTATACGTCTGGCATTTTCATCTATTTTGGTTATAAGGCTTAAATGTGACTGACGTTTATAACTGTGATGTAGGGAGTTGGATCCCAATGGAAGCTAGAAATAAAAGCGCTGAACAAAAGTATTTATTTATTTTACTTGGGGCATTTCAACACTTTTTATTTAACCATTTTAATGCCCGTTGGTGCCAAACATTGCAATAATATTCATATTTTTCCATTCTAAACAAACACATTGCAGGGTATTCTTTCCCAGTACAGGAATGGGTATAGAATATTTCTCAGAAGCAGTAAGGTCAAACCTGGAGCATGCGCATTACGTTGTTTAGACTTTTAATTTTGCATATTGTTGTATAGATATATTCATACATATGTGTCACTTCCTAAAAACGAAATGACCTAATAACTGCTTGTCATTATAAAGCGGTGCACACATGTGTTACTCAAATGCCGGAACGTGTCCTGCCGCACTGATCTGCATGTAACCTCTGACCTCTCGTTACACGCACATACGCAAGACGGACACCGGGCCTCGATATCATGCACCCGGCACACGCATACATCATATAACACCCAAGCACCTCGGACAGTGGCAATCGGAGTCTCTTTTACACACTGCCTCCCTTCCTCGGCCTGCGATTGGCTGGCTGGAACAAAAGTTTCTGTGGAGACGGAAGATTGGTGACGTCACAGACACAATTGTCCCATTTAGGGATGTAGGACCGGGAGCATGCGCAATACACGCTTCGGCGCGCTTAACTGTGTGCGTGCTGGGGAGGCCAGGAAGCGGTTTATCCAGGTGGGTAATTTGATGAAGGGTTTCCATGGAGACCTCTTTGGGTCGAGCCTTTAAAAAGCAGATCAGCTGACATCATTAGCTGAGGACTTTATTATTGCTTATTGGGAAAAGAAATGAGAGAGGGGGGACATCTGCCTTGGGAAGGGAATTTTTTAATCCCACGAGGTTCTCTGAGTTTAGGACAGAAAAGAAATCCCGTGAGAGTTCACGTTATCCCAGGGCAGCAACCGTAAAGCGAGCTAACCTGCACCCTCTAGGGTAATGTCTGCCTGCAGCGCTTCCTCTGTGTCTCCGGTGAGGGAATGGCATCTGACAAAGGTCAACGAAGTTGCCATGGTACCTGGAGACATCTTGTTAAAATGGCTAAGTGAATCACAGGCAGTGACATTTCTCTTTGGGGAGGTGATCACTGGGTATTCACTGCTCACTGGATGGAGCACAGAGCTGGTAATACAGATCTCTTTCGCTGCTACAGTTCCAGTAATGCCCAATCTGCAGCTGGATGGCCCATCACAGTGATTGTTCCAGCACGCAGTATCTAGAGTTTGCCTATTCCTGAACAGTACTAAGAAACCCCAAGATCCAGATCGCCGTAGCCTTTAAAAGATGCGATCTTAAATTCTTCACAAAGCCCCGATGAATGAATCCCTACCTGAGAAACAGCTGCCAGGTTTATAAGTGAAAAGACACTTGTTTATCCAAAATAGCATAATCTTGTCCCTTTATCTGAGGATGCATATATACCGTGTATATTATATATATATATATATATATATATATAATGCACATCACACTTAATTTTAACTTAACATCCTTGGTTAAAGGGCACAAAATCCAGACTTCGTTAATGTATACCAAATTCATTGTCTCAACCTGGGACGTCCAAATGGCAGTTGTTAACTATAACTCAACATATTCATGTAATCAAACCATTTTAACATACGCATGCATATACATATTTTTAATCATGTGAAATATAAATGAATTGATGAAAAAAACTATAAAAAATGGATGTTAAAAAGAGAATGTTTGAAACCTAAAATTTGATGGCATTTATTCCTGCTTTATAGGCTCCGATCTTAATCAAGCCTCAGTCTTGTGTTAGATTGAGGAATGCAGTGCGCCTATCTCTCGGTATGCTTAAATTCCCTTACTGTGTTAACCTCTACCACTTCTGCTGGGAGTCTGTTTCACTTATGTTCCTTCTCATTGGTTGCTATGGTGATAAAATCACTTTTGAAAAACAGTCACGGTTTATATATAAGCCGCAGTGTGTCTGTATTTGCATTAGCACCGTTAACTATACGTTAGGTGCCCTTCTGTATCATACAAACACATTTCATCCAGAAAAACCATGGAAATGCAATGTCTGTGGGTGGCATTTCATGCCATCTTTTAGTGAGAAACTTAACTTGGCTTCGGCCAAATGTATTGGAAACAGTATCAATATTACTGAACCAAGATAATTATGGTAGGGAAAGACCTTGGTCACTTATTCAGAATGCATTGGTCTGAATAACTTGGCTCAGGCTATATATACCTGTGCGATAAAGAGGCATAATATATATATATATATAAGCTAGGATTATTATTGTTCGAGACCATTAAGATAAATTCTGATGGTTTTACTTTTGAGCGTCATCATTTTTCTCATTATTTAGTATATTTAGTGACACCTTGCACCTTTAGTATGATAAAAATGTATAGTCCAAAAAAATGGAGCTGGCTGAATAAAAAGCCAATTTCTGTCTGTAAGGTAGAAGCTGGCCACAAAAGAAGCCAACTTCATCAGCATCTGGAATAGTGAGGCTAATCTCTGTATAGTTCCATTCATATTGCAAAGTGTATAGACTGTCATCTGTCTATAATTTGGCTGTTCCCCTGCGGTATGATCAGTACATCCTACGTGGTGATCACCTACATGGTGTGATCAGTACACCCTACATGTTTACCACTGAGGGTTATCCTATGACTCTAATTATTTGTGTTTGTTACTGGGTGAGTTACTGTACTGTACATGTTATATCTCCCTAACAGGCTTTAGAAGCCTCTGTGCTTCAACTTCACCATCAGGCAAATGGAATAATCTCTTTACTAGCACAGGTTCTTTGCCAGTGTTGGGTAGCAGGACTCCCAGTATCACTGCACTAGTGCCAAAGTAATGGTGAGCTGGGAGGAGTGTTGATGTCCTACCAATCATACCTGTAATGGTACTTATGGAGATAATTCTGTCAATAAATTGGAGCACATAATAATAATATAAAATAATTTAGTGTATTATCAATACCTTAGCTTGCTGAGCATTCCTCAGGAGGACAGGCAGGAGACCGCAGATTACAGCATTGTTTCAAAAGATAAGACATTGGAGAAGGAACAATCACCAGAATGACACTCTTGGAGTGTGGTAAGTCGATGAATAGCCCAGACACAACCCACAACATTTAAGTCAATAGATTCATGTGGATCTGCAACAATCAGACAGAAAAAACAGACAGGCAGCAATCTGAATATTATTAATGTGATTATTTATTGTTTTATATAGTGCCATCATATTCTGTAGCGCTGAACAGTGGGTAAAGAGGACATAAGTAGTTTATAACATAATGCTCAAAATCTAGAGATTATGTAGAATACGGTAACTACATATGAATAAGGAGAGACCTCTGGACGGGACCTAGTCGTTTATGGTATTATTTAGCTTATCAGATGTTTTTATGTCTAAAATGTGTGCAGTTCTACTCTTATTTTTGCCGTACAAAGTTTGTGACCTTCTCTCACCCAGTTAACATGCTGAACTTTTCACTTAAAGTTGTTGTAAATTTCTAAGTCTGCCACACGTAGAAATTGGATTTAATTTTAGACTATTTTTCGCTCCGTTCCTATGGCCACCGCACACAGTTCATATCTTTGCAGATTTTTTATTTTATTTTATTTTTTTAGAAGCAACATCTTCTAGTTCCGGGAACTCGTACAAAGTGCTTTGCCTCTTAAAATACTTGCACAGAAGCTTTTACATTGCGTAGATTAAACTATTTGGTATGTGAAGTACAATTTATATTAACAAAAATCAGAAGACTCCTGATGATGTCACTTTTCAGTAAATGACAGCTAATGCTAGAATCTTATTTTACAACACTTGTCTTTGCCTTACCCAGGCTTTAAATTACACTTTCATTTATTTTATTTTTAAATCTTATTTTACAGATCACGTTGACCTGCGTGGTTGGCTGCAGTACCTGTAGTCAACCTTCAGAGGGAGCTCAAAGCTCTCATGAGCGTCTGTAGGGACCCACTGTGAACTCATTTAGTTTGTATGGGTGCTGCCATCTTAGGTGGCGGTTTGAAACTCTCCTAGGCGCGATCAAACTGAGCCCCTGACTCTTTTTTGTTGAAAGATCGCATCCTCCTTTTTTTTTTTAGACGCCATAATTGAAAAGCATATAGCCTTTCAATATGGTGAACAGGATTGGTCGTACGGGGCCACATCATTTTGTTTGGTTTTGCTGAATGCCTCAATGTCGAGGCACTGCGTCAACATCAGCTGAGTGCAGAAAGTAATTGTCGATATGGGGTGGTTATACTTTTTCTGTACTTTTTACATGTAATGCTAGGGCAGTGGGATGTAAGGGTGTTTTTGAAAATGTATTGTTTTATTTTTTCAAGTTTCACTATGTGTTTTGGACAAATGCAGGAAGCACAGAAATCAGCCTTTCATAATGCATAGACTATTATTTTCGTCTACCACATTCCTGTTTGACGGCTCTGGGTTGTGCTGTTGCTTTGCTGACCTCCAGGTAAAGGTTAACGCTGCAGACGACACCTGAATCGTTGAGGACTAACACTATTTTTTAATGCCTAGCCCTTCTTGTTTTATACATTGTTTCTCCATCTCAGACGCAGGTTTTAGGCACGGTGTAATCGCACAGTAATACACACTCACATACACCGGGTGATTGTGATACAGACATTCGGGAGAAGTTTTTTTCCATCCTCCCCTATGTACTGACGAGGAAGAGTTTCTGGATTGCGGCACCTCTTTCAGGGTACTTTGGTTGCCATGGTGACATTACTCATCCTATGCACCTAAAGGACTGCAAGAGGGGAAACAGACTTGTTGTTTAACTCCTTTACTGCTGGGGACATATACAGTAATGTACCAAAAGAGCTATGCTATCAGGGATAACACCTTACACCATTTAAATAAAATATGCTTTAATTAGATCAAATTAAAGGCAGGCCTGCATTAACTCTATATATGCCCCCCCTGTAATAATGTTGCCATGGCCATCTTATATAGGCAATTTATAATTTTATATCACTAATTGTACTCAATACAGTTCATTTTTTTTGCCCAATGAGAATATTTTGAAAATTGGACTTGACCAAATTTCTCACTACTTATTATTAGGTTATGCCATTTCTTCTCTTGAAGTTCTATTATCTAAATCATAATGTGTTATTTATTCCAAAAAATATGTACTTGATTATAAAATGCAGTACAGTATACAGTAATGTAGGTTAGCATTGACAATAAACTTTCTTTACTCAAATAGATGGAGGCTGCCGTTGTTGTAAATGCTGATACTTTCCCTGTTCAAAATGTACACTGAGCTGATTCTTTACGGCAGTGCTAATGAAGTTCCTCCATAGAGTTTCATTTGTCTTGTCCAGTAGGGTGATTAAGAATGACCATTTTATTCTTTACCACAAAGCAATATAAGGGGTTAGCATGTTTGTTTAGAATGTATTTTTAATGTTATACTAATAATAAAAAGAAATCTGATGGGAGTTTCCCTTGAATTCATTTATTTTTAGACACCCACCCTCAACCTCCTTCAAGACATCTAGTGCCCGTCAAGTAGGTGGACAGACAAGGTTTTAATACATCGCTACATGAACTGTACTCTTTAGCGTTCCCAGTATAGGGGAGTTGTACGGTGTTGAGAAGAGTGTGTTGTGTACTTTCCTTTCGGGAAAGGCTGGTTGAAATTGTTGGAATGATTACTTTTAGACTGTGCTGGGCAGGAGATTATCTCTCTAGGACATGTATGAACCGATTCCTGCAGATAGCTCCTGTATATCACACCAAGAGACTTCTGAAGTGGATAGAACTATGCGACCAAGCCACGAGGGAGTACTCAAACAAATGACTACTAGACTATCCTTCTAGTAGCCTTGAGCATGAATCTTGACTTGGCACAGGAAGGATTGAGCACACAAGAAACGCCAAAGGGAATGTTTAATGATTTCCTTTCTGTACAATGGTAGAGGTTATGCTGGGGAGCATAATTCTAACATAACTTTCAAATACTTTGAAGAACAATGCTATGCTTTACAAGCTCACGTTTATGCTTTGCTTATAATGTGTTAAGTACCAGAAATAGCACATCTGGTATTTTTACATTATATTTTTTTCTTTGAATTAAAATTTCATCCTTGATTGTAAATCATTTTAACAAGGCCCTCCTCGCCCGTCATATCTGTAAGTCTAATGTTTTATGTTATATACTACTTGTCATTTCCTGCTTACCCATATGATTGTGCTAAATAAAACAAATACCGGTAATAATAATGCTAATAATAATATTCTTGATGCAATATTTTATTTTGCCACCAGAGGGTGATCTGTAAGTCTAGGTGTATAAACTTTTATCCATGCTATTGTTGGGGTATTTTTTATTGAGAAAGGAGGACCGAAATGGCAAAGGGGAAGTGGAGTTCATACACACATAATGGGTAAGCATTGGAGCACTTTTGGTTAAGTTTCATAGCTGTGATCGGATGGTCCATGTGTATATATATATGAACTTAAGATAGATTGACGCACAATATAAGTTGAAAGGGGATAATATATTGAAATGGATACAGGTTACTGGACAGCCCCATTCATTCCATAGTGAGTAATTGGTGTGCCAACGCTTTATTGTTATTTATATTATTGCCATAGTGTATACAGGCTACTTTATATATGTAATTTTAGTACCTTCACATGCTCGGATTTGTTCTAGGAGATTTTTTCTTGTCCAATAATTGAGTGCTGTATGTGTTTTTATATTTTTGTATAATGAAGATATATATTTTATATTAGAAGGGCTTGTTTTGAACTCTTTTTTTCTAAGTGTACAATTTATGAGGAGTTTCCCTAGTTTAAGGATATGCTCTTAATATACACCATGGAATTGATATGATGGAATTATATGTAAGGTGTGTTTTGGGATTCTTTTGTATTCCAGCACGACTGTGCCCCACAAGGCTCAAAACAAGATTCATGAAGACATGATTGGATGAGTTTGGTGATGAAGAACTTGACTGGCTGGAACAGAACCTTGACCTCCATCGAACACCTTGAGGATGAACTGGAACAGAGATTGTGAGCCAGGCCTTTTCGTCCAACATCAGTGCCTGACCTCACAAATCTTCTACTGGATGAATGGGCAAAAATGTTCCCAAAGAAACTCCAAAATCTTGTGGAAAGCCTACCCAGACGAGTGCCATGAAAGTCCATGTTGATGTAATGGTCAGCTGCCCAAATACTTTTGTCCATATAGTGTGTATATATAATGTTGTTATGGAAACACTACATTAGCAGATGGTTGGATGTTATTCTTATTTATTGTGTTATATAGCGTCATCATATTCAGTACCGCTATACAATGGGTAGTCAAGATATAACTAGTGTATAAAATAATAATTTGATTCTAGTGCCTCTTCACTAAATAATGTAAAAAGCTCTGAATAGTCCAATTAAAGAATTGGCTCAGGTATTAATACGCTGTCAAAGGTTGCAACAAATGTTGTAAAAACATACTAGGCAGAGTATAACACCAATTGGATATTTTTAGGGTACAGACCATAGAAAGAAAAGCTAACGATCGGTCACATCTAGTGTTTCCTGGATACAGTTCCTGTGGAGGTAGGGAACATAGATGTTTATTGACTTACGAGCCTAGCCTCAAGCCCACTACACACAGAAGATATATAGAATACACAGGTGGCTTTGTGGGTTTACTTTGTCGACCATTTATCCCGGCACTTAAAAGATTATACAATGCATTATAAAGGGTCAGGCTCAGGCCTTATTGCACTTGGGACTGGACCTTCATAACGCATTAAAACATCAAGGAATGTTGTACTCTCCTAAAAAAGTCCTGGGTGAGTGAATACAACCAAAATTACTATGATGAACCAGTATTCTTAAAAACATATCTATTATATATATTTGTCCATGGTAAGGTTTGCCTAATTATATTATAACTAAAAAGTGAAGATTTTCCACTTAAATTTGTAATGAATACAAATGGACCAAACTCAAAAGTTACTGTGACTATCTCTAGTACGTTCCTTTTAGATACTATTTATTTTTCAATAATAAAACCCCTTAAGTTATAATATACTTTTGTCAGTATGGACCTGTCCTAAAAATCTGTCCTACTTAATAAACAAATGCAGTTATTATTATTACTATTTATTGTTTTATATAGTGCCATCATGTTCTGCAGCGCTATACAATGGATTTGCTAAATACATTAAGAATTACAGACATATGCAAATAAAAGCTATAATATGAAGTGAATTAAGGATGAACATTTTGTAAATTGCCTTCTACGAGTTAAATCTTATTTAACATATTTTCTTCCAGCAATTTATATTATACTATACTGTGCCAGAGAGAATAGTACAGGACTGAACACTGAATATTTGGATTTAACCAAAGTACCATTTAAGCTTTTTTGCAATATTGCTTTTTTTCTTTACTATGACTCCAACCTCTGACAAAACATCCAGAAGAGGATATGGTTTACCGTAACTTAATAAATCTTTCACTTGTGTGCCCCATCTAGTGGTCATGTTAGGATCTAAAAACCTATGCAGCATGACTTAAGAGTGTAGGTGAGCAATGTATGCATTAAATGTTAATATTGTAAAACACATTTATCATGCTTCATTGTGTTACCAATGCAGGGAGTACAAGGAGAGGAAGAATATTGCGTGTTCCAGTCTTTGCGGGGAGGAGATTCAGGTGTCTTAATATTTCACTGTATGGAGAGTTTCCGCTTTCCAGATTTCACCTGGGTAGTCCCAGAATAAATGGTTGAGTCCTTGGAAATGTTAAACTGGTGGCCTTTTGCTTCCTTTTTAGAGGTAGTAGGTATATTCTTTTTTCCCTTTTGTTCTTGTTTACTCACCTTTTATTGTCTGTCATTTTGCTTTGTTCTTCTTCCTTTCTTCTCTTTCTATTTTCTTCTGCTTTTCCTTCTCTTTGTGGACTTTTTTCTTTATCCTTTGTTTTTCTCCTCTATGTTCTCCTTTTCTTTTTATCTTGTCATTTCTGTTTTTTCTTTTCTCTTTATTTTCTCCTCTCTCCCCCCTCATTTTTTATCTTGTCTCTCCTCTTTCCGCTGCATTTTTCCTCTACTGTTTTTCTTGCTATATATGTCTGTGTGTTTGCGTGTATAGTGTTAGAGTCAATCTATTTATCTATATAAATAGTGTTAGTAAATGTGTTTTGTATGTATGGTGTTCTAGTGTGTGCGTATTCATGAGTATAAGAGTGTGGTGTTAGCGTGTGAGTATATGGTGTATGTTTTACGGTATATTGTTGGGGTGAGTGTGTATTAGTGTATGGTGTTTGGTCAGTATATACGGTATGTTACTGCATAATATTAATGTTTTTGAGCATTTGGTGTTAACAGGAGTGTGCAGGGCCGGCCCTACAATAGGGCAGACTGGGGCAATTGCCCCAGGCGGCACTTTAGAAGGGGCGGCACTTTGCCGCCCCGAGCGTTTTTGTTTTTTTTGAAACGGAAGAGAGAGGGGCGCC